>JAMQGT020014770.1:0-145402 GCA_024447675.2 Pterophyllum scalare | reverse complement strand
AATAATTGTTGTTCCACTCTATGTATAAAAGAAGAAAAAAAATCAATAAAGAAATCACAATGGTCTTATCCATGTACAACTGATTCTCCTGTTGTTTTTTTGTAATAAAACGTACTATGATATGATTTAAATTCATATACTCATTTTATACTTTAAGGTTTTAGGTGGGGTGTTTTAAATATAAAACATATGTGGCCACTGTGACATCACTTTTTGATTTTGGACTTTAAGCCTCAAAGTTAGCGTTTTGGTCTTTGCCGCATCGGTTTTTTGAAACCAGAATTGACCATAAAAAAATCAGCTAACGCTACCTAGCTTGGTTAGCAAGAACTTGCCAACATAAACGCTTCAATATGTATATCCATAAACTACACAGACACATTGGATGGACTCACATACCTGCTAATTACTGCTAGAAAGCCCACAGAAGACAAAGTGGATGATGACAGAATTACTTTCATGTGAAATCTAACCAAGTCAAGAGCACTCTTAAAAAAATATATCATTATCAAAGCCTACACTTAAGAGACACCCTCACGAATGTAAAAACAGAGTTTTTACAATGAGGTGCAAACCACTGGTTACACTGGAGACCAGAAAGGTCAGATTAGACTTTGCTGGAAATCTAAAACATCTAAAAAAAAAGGCAGAACAGTTCTTTAGACTCTAACTTATATCAGAATGATGGGAAGAGAACGAGGCTAGCATTCCACATCATCTGCCAGACACGGTGGAGGTAAGGTTACAGTATGGACATGTGTGGCTGCCAGTGGATCCGGATCACTGGTGTTTTTGATGATGTGGCTGCTGATAGAAGCAGCAGGATGAATCGTGACGTGTACAGGGCTGTACTCTTTGCACAGATTCAGACAAATGCTCCAAAACTGAATGGACACAACTTCACAGTCAAAGGGATAACGACCCAAAGCAAACTCAAGACTTCCTCAAGGCAAAAAAATGGGATATTCTTCAATGGCCAAGTCAGTTACCTGATCTCGACCTAATAGAACAGTTCAGTTATTACGAGTAGGGGTAGGGAGAGCCTTGAAGATGGCCCAAGGTGATATCCTGCCATGGCCACCACCCAAGAAAACATCGACTGTGTTCACCACATGGTGATGGATGACAGACATTTAACTGTTAATCTGATAGACAATGTTTTAGGCATCGCCCATGAATGAGTTGAGAATATTCTGCATAACGAATTTATCATGGCAAAGGTTTCCGCTTGGTGGGTGCCATGACTTTTAACGCTGGATCCAAAGCACACCAGGCTTGTCATATCGCAGGTGAACCTGGCACTTTTTGAAGCAAGTCCAGCTGGTTTTATTGAATGTTTCCTCACTCAAGATGAATGTTGGGTTCATCGCTTTGAGCTACAGACCAAACAGCAGTCCGTGCAGTGGAAACACCCGTCTTCTCCCTCACCAAAGAAGGCCAAGGTGGCGTCATCAGCAAAAAAGGTGATGGCTTCTGTCTTCTGGGACGCAAAGGGCATCGTGTTCATTGACTACCTTCAAAAAGGTCATACTGTCGATGGAGAATATTATGCCAACTTGCTGAAGCAGCTGCAAAATGCAGTCAAGTCAAAACGGCCTGGAAAACTGACCACGGGGGTCCTGTTTCACCAGGACAAACTTGGCTGGGAAGCAGTATCGGACCGATGGTGAGGTCACCTCTGCTGTTGAGAACCTTTGAGGGTCAGGATGAGAGCTTCTATACCACTGGAATCCAAGCACTACAACGCCAATGGACAAAGTGTGTGGACCGCAGGGGAGACTGTCGAAAAATAAAACACATTCGGTCAAGTTGGACCATTGCATCGTGGTCAGCATGTGAACTTTTCAATTCAATTCAATTCAATTCAATTTTATTTATATAGCGCCAAATCACAACAAACAGTCGCCTCAAGGCGCTTTGTATTGTGGGTAAAGACCCTACAATAACACAGAGAAAACCCAACAGTCAAAACGACCCCCTATGAGCAAGCACTTGGCGACGGTGGGAAGGAAAAACTCCCTTTTAACAGGAAGAAACCTCCAGCAGAACCAGGCTCAGGGAGGGGCAGTCATCTGCTGCGACCGGTTGGGGCTGAGTGGAGAGAGACAGGACAAAAGACATGCTGTGGAAGAGAGCCAGAGATTAATAATAATGATTAAGTACAGAGTGAAGTATAAACAAGTAAATAAAGGTGAATGAGAAGAAACAGTGCATTATGGGACCCCCCCTCAGCAGCCTAGGCCTATAGCAGCATAACTAAGGGGTGGTTCAGGGTTGTCTGATCCAGCCCTAACTATAAGCTTGATCATAAAGGAAAGTTTTAAGCCTAATTTTGAAAATAGAGAGGGTGTCTGTCTCTATTTTCTACTTTTCAGCTCACCCTCATAAATACAAAACTGAAGATCCACAAACAAGTGGCTGCAGTAAAGGCCTACAGAGCATCTCACCGCATCATTTGGTGAAGTCTGTGGGCTCTAGACTTTAGGCAGTCACTGACTGCAAAGATTTTCATCCGGTTATTGAAAGCAATGCTTTGAGCGTCTGAAAATGGGGGGGGGGCTGTGTGCAAACACAGTTAAAGCTGAAAGTCTGCACTGTTGATCGTTGGATTTTAGCTCCACCGCTGTGCTGCAGATCTAGCTGAATCCAGTCTGTGAACGTAACTAAAAGAAAACATGAAAATGGTCTCATGATGATTTGTTTGTGGCAACTTCATCCCAGAGTGTTGCTTAATTTGTTTTGTTGTTATTTAATGTCTTTTTTTATCTCATCCCACATTTTCTTTTGTTAGACTGATCATCTCTACCTCGTACCTTTCCTCTCTTCTCTTTAACCACTCCCACGAACCCATCTGTCTTTAATGACGCCGTCGCATCCCTCGTCTCTTCGTTCTTTTCCTCTCAGTGTCACTCTGCTCTTTTCTCTCACTGAAATCATTCCAGCATCCATCTCCTCTCAGCAATCAACCTCGTCACTTCTCCCCTTTAACCCCCCCTTTTTAATCACTCCATCCCATACCTCCTGCTCGCCTTCCTCCCTCTGTTGCCAGGGAAACAGTGTAGCTGTTAATCTCGTGACATTGTCTTTCTATTACCTGTGGGTCAGATGCCTGATAAGGAGGATAAAGCGTGGGAAACCGAAGAACGACTCGCTGGGAACTGTTGTGCAATGTTGGCGTTTGTTAGCGCAGCAGGAAGTGACAGAAGAGCTAAGCTGTTAGATTTTAGTTTCACTGCTTTGGCTAAGTTTATATTAACGGTCCAGCACGTTGCTGTTGGTTTACTCTCAATCTGAAGTACGAGGACGTCGTGCTGCGGGCCGCGTGGCAGCAGTATGTTTGCTGAACTGGGCTGACATTGCTAATGCCAATGGACAGGAGCCAATACACCTCCACAAATGAGTGTAAACAGGCAGCATGCAGGTGAAAGGGAATCAAGTAGCCTGTAAACTATGCTGAGCTCGGTGCGCCCCGGCTTATATCGACCACTACGCCGTTCCCAAACAAAGTCGCCTGACCCGGCTTTGCCATTTTGGTTCTGCTTTAAAATGAGGGCACAGAAAATAATTCATCAGCAGACTCAGGCACACCTTTATTGACAGAGACTGATCTAAGTAGTCTGACCTGCAGAGGTCCAGGAATTAAAACTGTGGTCTTTAATGATTAACGCCAGCCTAAAGTGCCCACCAGAGGAACTGCCATTTTTGGCTCCTTGGTTATCGCTTGCTTCTGGTGTTCAGTGGGGGTAAAAAAAATTACACCTTTACCCCTCGAGGTTGCTCTTTTTTCCCACTGCAGTCCTGGGCAGCATTTACTACATTTTCATTCCTCGTCCTCTCTCTGGTTTCCTCTCATCCTTCCTTCCCTCTCCACCTCTCCCAGTTTTACTTCTCTAATTTCTTTCTAATACCTCGCTCCATCCCTCTCTCTCTTCCTCTGTAGAAATCAGCGGTCGCTCTCCTCAATACGAGGTCACGGGGGTCCGGGCGCCGGCGTTCTGGCTTTTCAATTACTGGCTGCCTGCAGTCACCACAACACACAGATCCACACCTTTAGTCCCGAGCAGCTCCTCCAGCCCAGCGCTGCAGAATTAAGTGCAAAGCTTTTCAGATCAAAGGACGATTTGGATGTGAAAACATCAGGAAACAGAGAGAGAAGAGGCTGGGCTAAATCAAAGACTGGGAGAGAGCAGAGGTAGAGGACGAAAGGACTGAGGAGTGGAGATAAATGTGACTCATTATGAATGTTTGTGCTCTCATGGACGTCTAAAATGACGTCCGTCCCGTGTGGCATGAAAACAGCATCTTCCAGTGCTCAACAATGCAGAAGCAAACATGTTTACAGCCAGCTGCTGACGCCCTGCCACGATTAAAGGTTAAAATAAGTGAGTGATCGTGGAAAAAGTTAAAACACCCACCAACTAGTTACTGCAGCTCACGCTCATCGTTCAGTGAACAGCACTGAGCCCGTGCAGGTCAGACCTGTGCAGGTTTATTTGGCACCAAGAGGTCATTCATCAGCTTGTGCAGCTGTACTACTATGGCCAACAGTATTACCCGTTCAGCTTTGAATTCAGGTGTATCAAATAAGGCACTAAGCCATTCAGCCCCAGCTCTGAAGAGCTCACTGAATTTGAGTGCGGTGATGCGATAGGATGGCAACATTGTAACGAGTCCGTTTGCGGAATTTAGTTCCTCCTAGATATTTTATAATCAACTCAAAGGGATGTTACAGCAAAGTGGAAGTCTTCAGTAACCACCGCGAGTTGTGACAGTATGAACGCGCTTTTATTGTGTAAACAGGTAAGTCTGTTTTCAGGAACAGCAGGTGAAGTTTGCAGATGAGGTCAGTATGAATGGAGGGGACGGTTACCATCAATGCTCGTGTGTGCGGTTTAGAGTTCACACTTGGTTTTCCTTTTACAGAGAAGGAGGCAAGGGGGAAAAATAGGAGAGGACAGATTGAGGTAGAAAGGAAGAAGACGGGACGGGGAAAAAGGAGCTAAATGAGGGAGGGCATTAAAAGTAGAGATTAAATGGAACAAGGACAGAGGGGAAGAGGAGAAACAGAAAGAGGAGACAAAAGAAAAACATGGAATGAAGCAAGATGGGGAGAAAGAAAATGAAATGAAAGAGTTGCTGGCTCAGACGCAGAGAGGAGGAAGAGAAGGAGGGGGGAGGGGGCGCTCAGCCGGCCGCCCTCAGGGGTTATTGGGTCGTGGACAGCCAATCTCTCTCAGCTTAATCAACAGCAGCAGAGGTGATTGCAACACCGCAGGGGACTGCTGGGAAAAACGATGAAGGGAGGCGGAGGGAGACGAGATAGGAATGAATGGCGCAGGAGAGGGGGGTGGAGATGAGGAAAAGATTGGAAAAGCACGGAAAACTGGGGCGGGGGTGCAAGAGGAAGGGAGAGAGGACAGACGATTGGAAAAGATAGGATAGAGAAGGGGGGAGGGGGAAGAGCTGCAAGGAGGCGAGAGAAGAGGAAGGGAGAGAAAATTATGGGATGACAGGAAAACAGGTGAGGGGATAAAAGCAGAAGAAAAAAAAATGAAGCCCAAATGAAGAGCAATGGGCGAGATGGGAAGAGGAGAGAAGGAATGAAGGAGAAGATGAGAAAGACGGATGGGAGAGGAAGAGAGGAAGATAGGCGAAAGGGAAACAGGAAAGTGGAGGAAAGAAAGGAATATTTTCCTGAGGTGGAGGTGAAAGAGAGGGATAGACTCAGAAAAGGGAGAAAAAGAAGGCAAACAGGAAAGCTGAGGAGAAATACAAGTAAAAGGATCGACTTAAGGAGAGAAGACAAGAACACTGAAAGGAGGAGGAAGAAATCCAATAAGACCCTGGTCATATGCAAGAGGGTGAAAACAAAAATCTGATCAGCTGAAGCATCAAAAATGTAAAAGCATCCCAAATCCTCCCCAGGAAGAAAGTGTCCAAATCTAAAGAAGCCCATTTAGAGGCTGATTTTATTTCCCCATTAATGAAGTTATCGGATTGATATTTTGTGCAATTTTCACATGCAACAAGTTCAGAGAGAGCGCACTCACTGCTCCATGTAAGGCATATTTAGAGAGTCAAATACACTCATATTCCAGATTACGTTTTTAACTACCGTCCAGCTGAAAATTCCAACTGGAAAGTCCGGATTTCAGACTTCGCGCTCCAAATGAAAACCTCCAGACTTTAAAGCTAAAACTGTTCTGGCTTCTCTGAAGACCCCGCCCTCCAGCTGCAGGCGTTCATCACCTTTAACCAATTTTCTGTGATGGGCCGATTAGTCATTTGTGTTAATGAGCAGTCCAATGGGTGTACCTAATAAAGTGGTCAGTGCCTGTCAGTCTGCAGCTCTCACCTCATTTGATTCCAAATCAACATTTCTTACAATAATGAGAAATCACACAACGCCTTTTTCTCATTTTATTTTGAAGGAAGACCTCGCTGTAGTCTGTAACTGCGCCATTAATATCTTCTCATGTACACAAACTTGCATACAAAACATGATACAGTGGAGACAGATGGTTTATGTGCTCTGGAACAAACAGCAAAATTAAATAAATCCAAACAAGCACAGTGGAGCGCCGCCGTGTCCACACAAACTGCAAAATGAAACTAAACAGTCATACCTCACAACAGTTGTTCAAGCCGACACATGGAGGATCATCCAGCACAAGTTAGGATCCACCCACCCCGCACGAGCACGCCTGTCGTGCTGTGACCTTACCATTTTCAATCAACGTGCATTAAAGCGATATTTTTGGGATTTTTAAATTTCGTCTTTTAGCTCAACCGCGGCACACGAGGAGCCGAGTACTCCTTTAAAGTTTCGCAGGGCTGCTTCAGAAGGCCTGCATCCTGCGTCACAGCAGCAAACCACTGTAGACCGCTTATGGATGCAGGCATTAAAGAGGACTCGACTGAAGTGGGTGAAGCATCCCAGAAACACGCTGTGGAAGAGCACCAACAGGTCTGTCTGCACAGAGGAAGCAGAAAAACGGAGAAGCCAAAATAACTTTAGTGAGCACTGGAAACAACGCGACCACCTGATCCAGGGTGGGGCTGACGTGAGCTCCCATCATCCCATCAAACTTCAAGCTTGTTCATGAAGTTTAACCAACCACCATCTGCACAGTCAGAGTGACCAAGCAACTAAACTCAACGTAGGCGGGACCACCACGTTTTGCATGTCATTTTTAAACTATACAAATATTCTGCATTTGCTCAGTTTTTAAATAATGTTACACTTTACCTTTTCCATATTTTTGATATAATGCTACAATGTTGCAACATTTACACGGGTCATAGTTTCAAGTAACGAGTTATTAAACGATGCTTTCGGAAACTGGCCAATCAGAAGACAGCAGGCTTTTAGAGAGGGGAGGCCCTTAAAGAGACAGACACGCACTTCAGTTACAGCAGTTAAACAACAACAAGAGTCTTTGAAATGGTCCAGATCACAGCAGGAACGCACAAATTCAGGGTGGAGTTCTCCTGTCAGCATTTTGGTAAAGCACAAACAAAACTTACATACAGCACAAGTCCAGTATTTATCAGCCAGTGTAAAAAGAAAAAAAAAAAGGCACATTTTCACTGCATAACAGAAAATCCATAAGGAGGGAACAGGGAAAGAGGTCAAAGGTTGCCTCCCAGATATTGGACATTCCCGAGACAACAGGATGTCAGGCTGGGATCAAACCAACAGCCATCAAGATTTCGACTGAAGCTTTATGAACCCACACCAAAAGTAGTTATGGAATTTTTAAAATTCCAACTAAGTAATAGTGCATCTGATTTAATATTGGGGGGGGGGTTGAATTATTTTTATAGGCCAACAGCAGTCAGTGGACAGTGAAGGTAAACTGCAGTTCTACACCTGAAACTTCACTTTGATGCTACTTCTCTGCACTCGTCTTTGTTACAGTCCTTCCAAACTGAAGCTCTTCTCTGGGATACGTTTAAGATTGGAGACATTTGTGTTGGCTCAGAGTGATGAGCGCACCCTGACTCAGCGTATAAGGTACTGGATTGGTGCTGATCTACTGGTGACTGATGTGTGGGACGGTTCACAACAGAAACCATAAATGACCCACTCTCTGAGGGCCGACAGAAAAGTGGGGGCAAGTTTCATTTTCAAGAAGTTCTAAATGACCTTTACCTGAAATCTGAGAACTCGTTTCCCACAGCGTCGAGTGAGCCCAGGTGATCGGGGGGGGGGGCTCAGAGGCTCTAATCCGACTGTAGCATGTTCGGGTGTAACAATCTGAACAAAACTACAGCTCATAGCTCCGTTTTTCCTCTGAGGGAAAGGAGGACACCAGGAAAAATTCTGATCACGAGCAGATGAATTAATCAGTTCCCCACGACCAGGAAGGTGGAGCCACAGTACAACAATGATTTTAGTCTGTTTCAGAATTGTTACACCCATGGGAACTAATAATAATAAAGTTTTTTTTAACAAACCCGTGACTTTCAGCATTTATATGCTGCCGACTATAAAGCAGCAGCATTGGTTGTGTTTTTGTCACTGAGGGTGCGTGATGGACTGACAATAGTTAATCATCACTTTTTACTTTTGGCCGAGGCTCAAAATCTGAGTACACAAACAGAAGCAGCATATTTTTCTAGCTTGTAAATCATCTCATTTTATGATGCTGAGAGGGTCACAGTCTGACTCTGGATTTTTGACTTTAATTGATTGAACTGAGATCTTCCTGCGGGGCCAATTTCCTCAAACCTTTAACCCATCTTTTTCTCTCTTAAGTGCGCCGTTATGATGCCATCAGGCAGGACCAACCTCCTCCAATCACATTACAGGGTTGCAGCAGGATGGGCAGGGCTATAGGTTGCTAAGCCAATGGCATGAAGCAGCAGGACAGCTGGAGGGCGAAGGAAACAGCCAGACAGCCCAGAAGCCTTCACGTGTGCGGTGTCGTCGTGGCCGACTGTCATTTAGCACCAGCGCGGATCTGAGAAAACGGGGTCTCTGATGGAAGTTAGCAGGGGCGAAGCGAATGGAATGCGAGTAAGGGGAAATTAGTTTTTACAAAAATGAAATAGTGCAAATATACCCCCGTGTAGCTCTGTCATGTAATGTGTCAGTTCTCCAGTCTACACAAGCTTTGACCAAATGGGATCTGCAGAAGACCGAACCCCTCTGCTGAGATGAAATCGTGAGTTTAGGCGGCACGAGGAGGTTTTAAAGGCAGGTATTAGTCCCAAGGCCGAAACAAAGTATCTGAATGCATTTGCAGAAACCATTTGATCATTTCTTGGGGATTTCTCCTGGTTAACTGACTCTTGCTGGGGAGGCGGTGTGTGCGTTTGTATGAAGCTTTTTAGAAGAAGGCCTCGTGCTCCTCCACAGGTCGCCCTGCTGCATCGGAGTGTGTGCGTGCATGACGAGTTTCTATGAGAGCTTCTGGTTGGTGAAGAAATCCTTCGTCTGTCCGCAGATGGGATTGGTGCACAGCGGGCAGCGGAGGGTCAGCTGACGGGAACACGGCTCGTTGGACTTCAGGTGGGACTGGACCAGGTCTGCCAGGGCCTGGATGGGAGGAGTCAGAAAGGTACGTCAAACACTTCCTGCACAGATCAGGGCTCGACAGTCAAACTGATGGCTAAAGTCAGTATTTTCACTTTAAAGGCTACTAAAGGAGGCCGGGCTCTTACAGTAACCCTACACTAATGCCATAACCTCACCTGCACCTCCCCTGAATGTAACTACACATTGTGTAGATGCATTGAGTGTGATTGGGCCATTTGGTACAGAGAGAAATCCCATCAACAGTAGCAGCTAAATCACAGAGCAACGCAGGCACATCATGCAAAGAGTGCCGTGATGAGCGCTGCTCTACATAGATTCAACACGCAGGTATAAATTAAGCTTTAATAAGACGCGAAGAACAGCACGGCGGTGAGCCGCAGAGGTGAATCGAAAACAGATCAAGTCAACAGCTCAGCGCAAAATCAAAACCTCTGTGGATAAAAATAATTCTTATTTAGGCCGTCTGTAGACAAACTTCAGTTTCTTCAGATCTGGAAGATCGTAAACTGATTTATTTTGGATTTTGTCCAGTCACAGGGTCCACCCTGGAGTCCAGAACTACAGGCTGCTGCTACAAACTTCAGCTAACATGCTAGAACAGTGAGAGTGCATCTACTGGTGGGTGACAAGTCATGAATGAACCTCATTTTCTGCAGCTCTGAAACTGCTTAAAAGGTTGTTTTTGGGGCAATTTTTTGTGGTGGGGGCTTTTAAAAAAAAAAAAAAAAAAAACCCACACGCTCCAGCACCAGCCGGAGCGTGCAGTAAAAATCTTGATGAATGCATTTTATTTTCCAGCTGCTGCTACTTGCAGACGGCAGCGGCTCACTGAGAAACTAAAAACCACACCAAGGAAACCATCCTTCAGTAACTACCAACTAATCATCCTCTGGATATTGATTCTCTCTCTCACTCACACACACACACACACACACACACACAGCAGTCTGAGCACGGCGGGCCTGACCAGCCAGCCAGCCAGCCGGGCGGTTCAGTTCTACTGTAGTCAGCTCTAAAGGTTCCCATTGATCTGCCCCTTTCCTTTAATAAACCCCACACACACACACACACACACACACCAACTACAGCTGGAGGAGTTGCCCGTTGTGAGAAAGGTTTCAGGGTTGAGGATGAAGGAAAGGGTGGGGTGGGGGGGGTGACAAGGGAAAAGGAAAGTAGTGAGGATGGAATGAAGGAGGGATCCATTAATTCACCAACTCATGGCCGGACTTGCTTCACAGGACCATCTGCTGCCGTCTTCTCTTTTGTTTTGTGGGTGCAGCACTGGAGCACGCAATGTTTCCATGGCTCTTTCCTACAAGGGCTACAACATGCCTCCTTCCTACAAGGGCTACAACATGCCTCCAACAGTACCGTCGCCAAAGTAAACACAGCAGCCCCGCCCCCTTGCTTTATGTACATGAAACTTGGCACCCAACATCCCAAGATGAACAAAAGAGCCTCTTGGAGCGGTGCTCGAAACCCAACAGGAGGCCCACCATTCCAGGTGCTGTACTGTAACAGTCCTCCTAGAGATTCAATCACATCTCCATCACCCAGAGGCCTTTGCAGTGTGAAGCTTTTGAGCATTCTCTGAAGAGCATGTCCGTAACTCGCCATGAAACAAATACAAAGCTGCTGCAGCTCAAACCTGCCCCAAACATCACAGTATGTATGCTCACCTGAACACAGGTACATGCTAATGTTCATTCAGAGCACCACCAAATGGGACAGGTTTCACAATTGGACGCGTTTCACCTTGAAGGCTGATCATGCCTCACATCTGCTTAGAACACCGAGATCTTAGTGAGGCTTTATGGGTGTAGTAAAAAAGCTCTATGGTACCAGACCAAACAAGTAAATCCACCTACAGTCTGTGTGAGCTACAGGAAAGCAGCAGCCAAGTCTTACAGCATGAACAAGCCTGCAGCACAACTGGGTGGTACCTGCACATTTAACACCACTCAGAGATTTGTGAGTAAGTTTAGAGTAATCAGATTATTCTGCAGTCTGGGAACCTGAGCGAAAAGTGTAACTGCCACAGAAAACTCATTTTATATATGGAGTCTGAAAATGTCCACATTCATTTGCATTGCTTCATAATTACCTATTCTTTCCAATGACCAGCAGGGGGCAACACCTGTGGTTTTAAAATAGAAGTGCGGTTGCATAGAAGTCTATGGGAAAAATGGCCCTCCTCTTCCTCACTTTAAAGACTTCCTGCATGAATTTATGGTCCCGACTTCAACGGTTCTTTGATCAGTAAAAGTGTCGATAAACAGCATCCCGTGGTTGACAAGTCCTGAGGTAGATGCAACCATTATGTGCTCAACTCGAGGGATCGAACCATAACTTCAGAAACCAACAGTCACCTTGTTTTTTTTGTTTTTTAATAATAATCTGTTCTGCAGACGTGGGTCAGGCTGGCGTGCGACAGGTACCTTCATAAAGAGAGGGTTCCCATTCAGTGACTCGGCTCTCCTGATGTTCTCCACCCCACACTGCAAAGAAAAACAGCTGTTGGTGCAACATTAAGGTAAATGAAACTTAGACATTTGTCAATATGTTCAGCTTCAAATAATTTTAAACATCAGTGAAAGGCAGCAAACACTCAGTTTCCATTTTTTACAGCATGTTCATTTTGAAGTGCAGCTCCTGCTGGCTCTGACACACTGTGTGCGCGCGTGTGTGTGTGTCTTTGTTGGGGTCAGTTATGTTCTGAGGACTTTTATGGAACATGAGACCATTAAGACAGATGCACTTCTTCAGGTGAAGGTCTGAAATTATAACGATGGTTTCTCACAAGTGTAAGTGTGCAGATCATTGTGGCACCAGTCACATTGATTGGTGGTCATTTTACTGGTGCCTTCAGACAGACAGGGCACTGGGCTGCTGGAAAACAAACCTCACACACACACTCCCAGGATAAAGAGCCTCATCCCAGCTCCACAAATACATCGATGCATCACCCTCCTCCCCGTTTGTGTTCCTGGTTAATTTTTTTTTTTGGGTATATAAAACTGAAAAAGCATCGATATAAACACTGCTGGATGTTTCTCCACTTCCTCACCTCCTCTCCCAGCACCTGTCTGTACTCGATGTCCAGCTCGTGTAAGGTCTCTATGTGGTCCGAGGTGAAGGCGATGGGCACCAGGAGCAGGTTCTTCTTCCCTCGCTCACACAGACCCTTGATCACCTCATCCGTCTGGGGACCGAGCCACGCCATGGGCCCCACCTGAGAGAGCAGACAGGACACGGTTGACCTCCGGCCTAGACAGACTAGATTTCCAAGGTCGTTTCAGTTGTTCCTGGATCCGTGAGGACGTAAACGACCCCGTGACCTTTCTTGCAATCACATTTAATATGAAAAATAAATTGATGCTGTTATCTTGCAGGAACGCCACCTTTGGTGCCGTGTGTTACTGTATGTACTACATGCTGTGCATTTCCACATGTGCTGGGCCATTTATTCTGCCCCACAGGTGACAGCTCAGACGCTTACACTGAAAATTTCATCTGGTGTGAATTATGCATGTATGACCTCAGCACTGAAGAGCTCTGAGGGCTTCTACTCTGATGTAGCTGCAGGATTCGGTAGACAAGTGGCTCCATCTAGTGGCCACAACATACAAAAGCAGGGCTGGCCAGGTCTAAACTAGATTTAGAGTTTAGTTTCATGCATGTATAGTTAAATAACTGTAGCACTGGAAAATGTTTGTAGTTTTAAAGAAAACCTGCACACTGGTCCTTCAGGCTGTATAAAGGCCACTCACTGAAGCTACTGAGAATCACGCGGCTCAGCCGAGGGACCAAAATTAGATTGTAAATGATCAGTACTGTGCATGCAGCACTGCCTGATTACTACAACGCTGCTTTATTACGTGGTGTGCCATGTTTACTCACCCTGGACTGCCACACCAGTCTGTAGGGGTTACAGTGCCCCAGCCGCTCCATGACCCTCTGAACTGTGGCTCCCACTTCCTGAGGATATGGGTCACCTCTGTTTACAACCTGCAGGAAAAACAGCAACACGCTGCTGAAAGTGCACCGAGCGGCACCATCTGATCAGTGATCGGGACCAGACTCCACGGTGGCTTCATCAGCAGCTCCTCTCCAACAGTGATGATAAAGAAAGTTTACAGCAGCAGAAACATTTACAGCCTGGTAACAAAAACCCTTTTAATAATCCACCCATTTCAAAGTAGTTTAAAATTTGGGATGTTTGATCGACAGGTGTTAATCTCCACCAGCTGGAGACCCTTACCTCGATCTCATGACCCGTTTGTGCTTTTAAGGCCTTTTGGAGCATTTTAATTGAATCTGTCGCTGCGCGCCAACAGAACCATCGAGAAACCGCTGGTCGAGTATTTTATTAGTCTTACTTTGCACGAGTAGTACTGATGGTACTGTGAGTAGTATAAGCAGCAGTAGTCGTGCATACTTACAGCCATGGGGAGCGAGTGTGCCGAGAACAGAATGACGACATCATCTCTCTTATCGTCTGGAAACTTGAGCAGTTCATTTCTGATATGTTCTGCAAAACACTGCAGGCAGACACACACACACACACACACACACAGTTGTATTATAATAAATACTGCCAGTGAAATTGGCCTCTGATGAAGCACACAGTAAAGACACAGCAGGGCTGTTCTGCTGTGTCTTTACTGTGTGTGTCTGTGTGCATCTAACCTCCACCAGCAGGGGGTGTGTGGGCCAGCGGTCGATGACGCTCCAGAGCATTTTCGGCCTGTCGGCTCTGTTGCTGTAGTAACGGTAGATGGCGTTCAGACTGCTGCCTGAAAGAAAACATTCATGCTGTAAATGCAGTAAAAACCCGCCGCTGCTGCCCCCACTCACAGCTCTCCTTCCTCCAGTGACCTCTGAACTCTCCTGCATCACCTGTATACTCTCTGCTCTGACAGTCAGAGCTGCTAAGTGAGGTTATCAGGAGCAGACCGCACCTTGGGTGTGGCGACATTAACGGGCACAAACGTCTCCGTAATCTTCCAATTGTTCCTTTTACACATTTTCTCATTTATTTCGGTGCATGTGGCGTTCTACATTTAACCGACTTCACTTCCTGCGTGCGTCACCTGTGGTGGAGCAGCTGTACTGAGGGTACTGCGTGAAGGCCACGGCCCTCTCCACTCCGTCCTTCTCCATCTCCTCGATGGCCTCCTCCGTCAGCGGGTGGACGTAGCGGAAGCCGATGTAGAACTTGTGAGGAGCTGCCGAGAGGGAATGGTCAATAAACAGAAAGCGTGGGAAACAGTCGCTGGCAGCATTCCTGTTCGACTATGAATATACAAATAGAGCATAAAGCAGGTTTTTATTAACATTACTGTGCTTTGATGCTGCTGCTCCTATTCTTTCAAACTGCTGCTGAGGGCTATCAGTGAGGTGCGTTGCAGGCGTGTGGAGAGACACTCCTCCACTATCTCCACCTCACACACACTCCGCTAACAGCAGCAGGGTGACAGGTGTCCTTAATCTCAGCAGAAGCACACAAACTGTCTCCAAAAGCCTTCCTCTCCATTTAAACTGTCAGATTTCAGCGGGGGGGGGGCTCTGTCGGACAGCGTCCCCGCCCCCCCCCCTTCCTGTGAGGCTTCCTCACCCGTCTCGGGGCTCATCTCGTCCAGCAGCTTCACCATGCCCTCTCCCTGCATGGACGTCCAGTGCTTGATGGGCGAGCCTCCTCCGATCTTACTGTACTGCTCCTGGATCTTCGGCGTCCGCCGCTTGGCGATGAACGGACCGAGTTTACTGCGGAGCACGAGGCAGATCGCACAGCTACAGTTACAGTACTCGCACCATATGCATCACAGCTTTAATACAGTGGGTTAGTGTGCACCAACGAAGAAGAAAAGCAAATGCTGAGCTGACCTGTAAATGCACCACGATTTCTGACATTTGTTCCAAGACGTGCAGGTTCTGCACACACGACGGGCGATCCAAACGCCAGAAAATGAATCGGTTTATAGTTTCTGCATCAACGCCTCACAGCGCTCATTACAGCACCCCTGTGTTTTAATCCTACAGTCGACTCTAGGGTCACTTTACGCTCAGTTTATGGCCATTTTTAGCAAAGCACACTTCTGAGATGAAAAATATATATATTTCTCAAACTTTTTTTTTTTATTATTGAGGCCAACTAGATTCATCCTCTGGGCACCACGAGTATGTGTGCCAAATGCTATCAAAGCCCCTCGAGTGCTGCATGGATGGATTATGGAGCACTGGCACAGGTCATGGAGTTTGGGAAAATTTGAGTATTTTAAGAAGTCAAAAACAGAGACAGTGCCAGCAGCTGTGAGGTTATACTTGGAGCAGTCACCTGACCCCCGGATAATGTTAGCATGCTGGAATGCTCGCCATCTTAGCTTGACCTGATGGCAGCAAACAGAGCCGTGAATCCACAGCTGCAAAGCTAACGTGCGAGAGGCCGAGGAGTCGACGCTGAAGCAGAAACCAGCCGAGGTCGCGTTCCAGCTACAGTTCAGCTTTTTGACATCTCGTCCACATTCGTAAACATGTTGCAACATTTCACATTTGAGAGTCTCATTTACTTTCTGAAAGCTCTCAGAGTGAAGTCAGAGTTTGAACCTCAGAAAATCGGCTGCTGCTGGGTTTTTGGTTCAGTTATGAGGCTGAAGCCTGAAGAAGCTCGCACCCAAATATCCAGACTCTGCTTCACACCCTGGGGCGGGGACGCCCCCGAGGTCCAGATAAAGTCAATGACTGGCTCAGAAAAAAAAAGAAGCTCAGACTGAGGCAGAAGCCACGGTGTGTGATCTTGTGTGGGTCACGTCTGCTTTATGAGCATCAGTGCTGCTGAAAGCCTCTGATAAAGCAGCCGTTTCTGCTACATAACATTTAATGTGATTCTGAGCTGCCAGGTTTTTATCCCAAATTTGATCCAAGCAGAAAACAGCTGGGGAGTTTTATTGAAGCACAAGAGGTTAATTTAGCCACCAGCTCTCCACAAAGCCTGCAGAAATAATCACAACAAAGGGCCGTTTAAGGAAGAGGCTCTCAGAGTTTCACATCCTGTTTACATCCTGCTCACATTACAGGCCGAACGCACGGAAGGAGGACCTGAAGTCCCAGCACAGCTCTGGAGGTCGGCAGTTTGACTCGAAATCCAGATGTCTCGCCAAACCGGTTAAACCTTCGGCCCCCCCAGAGCACTCCAAATTTAAGGCTGAGGTGAGTGTATCAGTGTGCGTACTTCTGAACTGGGAGCTTCATCAGGTCCGTGTCCATGAAGAGGCGCAGCAGGAAGTCGTGAACATCTTCTAGTTTCTCGGGTCCTCCCATGTTCAGCATCAGGATGCCCGTCTTCGGTTTTCTGCAGACAGGAGAGAGTCACCCTCAATGATTCAAGACCAACACTCTGTCAACCCCCCCACAAAGACATAATTAACTTGATTATTAATGTCTGCAAAGATGGATTATAATGCACAGAAACTGCATTAGTTCCATTCTAGGTGGGAGAAATAAATGGGACCCAGAGGAGCAGCCCCACAGCCCCCTCACCGGATGCCCTTCGTCACACAAACCCAAATGGACTTGCATCCTCCCGGGATCAAACCAGCGATCTTTTGCTTGTAGAGTGACTTTGCTGCAGTAATTCTGAGATTAAAGGCGATAATTTATGGGAATAAATAATGGAAAGTCTGGCCAAACAGGAGTTAAACCAGTTTATGCCCCACAGTCGGCATCAGGTCAGCCAGCAGCCTGCTCATCTTAAATAACTGCAAAAAAATTAATGAAATAAAACCATCTGCTCCAGATCTGAAGACAACATCTTATGTACCAGAGGTTTCCAGATATTTATGCCCTTTTATTAACAAATGCATGTGACGCTTGAATAAATGAACCCAGAGCTGCGAATTCGTAGTCAAGGCTTAAAGTTCCTCTCAAGGAAGAAAACATGCCTGGAGGGGGCGCCAACAAACTTTACAGGCATTAAAAAACTGCATAAGACACATTTAACCCTGCAGACCCACTGAGAGGAAAACAGCTGGAATTATGGGAAGAGGGGAGCAAACAAACACCATCTGCTGCATCTCCGTCCTGCAGGCGTTACAGCGGGAACAACGGCTCAAACAGCTTTCCCTGGACGTTGGGAACGTTTTTAGAAAGCAGCGGGAATTCTAGGAATTTTGTTGCTGGGAGTATCTTTAGTATAGAGCCGCTGCACACAGCCTGGTGTGCAGACTGCGCTGCCCTGCTGATGAGAATCAGGTCAGAGTGGAGATGCGTTCAGCTGCCAGAGACAGATGCTCAGCGCAGACACACCACTGCAGTTGGAGACCTCTTTGCCATTTACACCTGCTTTAATATATGCAAGGTGTGTGTGTGTGTGTGTGTGTGTGTCAGACCTGTTTTCCTGAGTCTCTGGAGTCTGGGCGAAAGCAGCAGCTGCAGCAGTGGAGCGCCTCCTCACACTCAGACTCACACTGCTCCTGGCAACTGAAGAAGGAAAAAACAGTTTTGAGATTCATCTGCACAACAGTTGTGTGATTGTATTAACCGAGGAATCGGCGAGTTAAATGCACACACTGAATTCGAGCACGTTAGAAACATTCAAACCAGTGCAAACAACAACAACAACAACAACGTTACAGAGACAGATGCTTTAAGGTGCAGAGACGACAACTTTGTGAATCATGTTAAACTCAAAGTTTCATCAAACATTTCACCGAGCTGACACAGCCGGGCTTTGTATGCTTTAGATTTCACACTCGGTGTTTTTAAACCAGACTACTGATATCCTGTTTAGCTTTTATTTAAACTCCCTCCCTTAGAGCCCTCTCCTGTCCGGCTTTGCATCGTGTATGTACGGTCACGCTGCAGCAGCTCATGCTTTGTGCAGAAAAATTAGCACCAATATATACAGGTGTTCTTACCCCATACAAAAAAAAATAATTCTCACAAAATTACAGCTGGGTTCAAGCTGAATCTTCTTTACATTTTTGTGGCTCATGGGGTTTTTGGAAAACTATGAAATATTGACCACAAAGAAATAAATAGGCGTGTGTGGGTTTAAACCAAGACCTTCGTTACTGGTTCATGTGCGAAGTCTGAAGCTGTTCTAAATTTGTTTGCAGAGTATGAATGGAGGCCCACTTTGCCCCCAAGTGGGATGAAATGGTCTGTATAAATAAAAATGTGCTTGACTGCGTCATCTCCTCATGTTTGGCCTGTTGTAATTTCTCTCCAAACTCAGCTGCAGGACTAGAGCGCACTTAAACCCAGATTCCTGTCAGATAAAGGGACTTCGTGTTAAACTTTTCTTGAACTATAAAATCGCACTGGCCTCAGTCCTGCCAGCATTCTGCATTCATTTATGGATTATAAACCTGACATCAGCCCCTCATAAAACGAAATGTGGCACTTTCAGAGGGCCTGAACTCACTGTCTCCTTCTGGCTGCCCCCCTTAAGAGTTCACAACAGCGGATCATCTCTCACCATTTCACCCGATCTCTAGAGTCCTCCTCTGTCACACCAAGATGCCACAAGAATAAACATTCTAATTAATGATAATAATGACGTCTAATTGATGCGCTCAGCCGGCTTCGCTTTCATAACCGCTACCTGCAGTTCCGCGCCGCGCCGCCAGGGGGCCCGCTGAGGTTACGCAAGTTCCCAGAGCTGCAATTGTGTAACTCCGCGTCTTTCTTTCGGTCTCCCGCCGCTGAAACGCGAACTGTACGCGCACACGGGCGCTACTTTCCGGCCATCTGACTGTCACTAAATGCAGCCTCAACACGGGGTAAGCCCCTTATGTAACGCTAACGTTCACGGGAACCTAAAGGGACGCGGGGCTGCGGCGTCAAGGCTGCGGGAGTGAGCCGAGGAAACGCCACATACTTACAAAATAAAAGCAAAACGATGGTCACAGATTCTGCAGATTTAAGCATTTTCACTTCACCAAATGGGCAACGTACACAAAACATGCGTTCAAAGTATGAGAACAAGACGATGGCGAAGAAGTCGTAATGTAAGAAAATAAAGGTTGCTTCAAAGTACGAGGGGCATTTCCTGACAGGAAGTTGTTCCGCTATTAGCTTTGCTAGCTTTACACCTACGAAATGTTAATGTCAATGTCAGCGGCGTGTTGTTGAGTTTCTACAAAATAAAAATGAAATCACTCAGTGACTGTAAACTGAGTAAAATCAGCGCAGCGGTGCTGTTTATGCCGTGACATTAAATCCTCAGTAAAACTTTAAGTTTTCTCTTCAAGCTAACTTAGCGGCGCAGTTGAACTCACATTGGATCAAACGGCCGGCGCTGCCCAGGGCTGCCATCATGCTCGCTTCCTGCTTTCACTGCCGCAAAAAGCGTCTTTGTTCCCGCTGAGATGACGGCTGGATGCTCGGACTCTCTGCAGCTGGATGCACAGAGCGACTCACGGTACTCTCCGACACCACAGCAAGATTCCTTCAGCTACCGCCGGCTGCCTTCCCGGTCTTCCGTCAAGTTTTATAACGGCAAAGATATAAGCTTCCTGTTTGCAGTTTCAAAATAAAATCGGACAAAGGGCATGCGCCGCACTACACATAATCGGTCATTATAGTTTTGAGTTTTTTTCATTAGATTATATTTTAATTTTTGAATTTTGCTTTAAATTTCTTACCCTGTGATACAAATTTGTTTTCAGTTTCAATTTTATTGTTTATTTTTAAGTAAGTTTAGTTTTAGTTCACTATCATAATATTTAATTATTACACTATGAAGCAGATTTAAGGGGCTCAGAACAGGTATTACATTATAGACTCCTTGTAAAAGCTTATCTTATTTTGTTGAGAATTTGGACCAAAATTTACCAGAAAGACTGATACAGAGGGCATTTGTTGTATTTTTCGAGAAGTGACAATATTCAAGGAAATCCCAGAGTAAGTTACATTTTAAAACCCCCCTTATTTTATTTTTGCTTCAAACTAAAAAAAAAAATCAAAAAAAAAATCATGCTTTTATTATAAAAACAGCGCCAGTTAATTTCCGGTCTAGTCCTTGCTGACGGTGGCGTACTTGACGCAGAGTTGTTATCTCAGAGTGGCGTCACCTGAACGTTGGACGACCCCGCCCACGGCCGTGCTGGCCCCGCCCATACGAGGCAGCGCGTGTTTTCAGAGATAAGGTATCAGAGATTAATGTGGGCAGGAAACTTGAAGGATACCGCTCACCCGGCTGGGTTTATACGTGTGACACACCTGCAGCAGCTGATCCAGCGTGCGCACTGCCCTGACCGCTGATTGGATAAAACCTGCGACACACCCACAAAACCACATCGAGGGGCTCAGCAACTGTTTTTTTTGTTTGTTTGTTTTTTAGCTCACTGTCCTGAATGGAAACTGAAGGAATCGTAATGTTTATTATTAAAACCTAACACCTGATTCCCAGCGGTGAGCAATTCATCATTATTTGGTGCTTTCATTTTGCATTTTCAATACAATAATATATTTTTGTTGCACTGGTGAAACTATTAAAATAAAATAAAGAAGTGGAGGGTAGTTGAAAGCCACTTTGAGTCCCAGTTGTGTTGGTACTAATAGGTTAATTTAAAAAAAAAAAGCCTACTTTGATAATTAAACATAAAGCTGTCTTTGAGCTTTAATTCAGCCTAGAAGCTGAAGACCCAACAAACACGTAGCTGTCCAAATACATATGGTGTGATCGGCAAGTCTTCGAGCATTTCTAAGCAGCATGTGCTTCAAAAAAAGCCTCTGAAATGATGTAAAATTGAGTTTTCAAGCATCAGGTCTGATTAAAAGGCTTAAAGAAAACAAGTTTTCCTGGAGAACATTTCCTTGAGCAGCATGTTGTGTTTGAATGGCTCACATTCCTTTGAAACAATAGTCTGCAGGTCGTGCTGCACTTCCTTCTTCCTTTAAAATCTTTTTACGAGAATGACAAAGTCAAAAGAGGAACTACAGCTCAACAATTCCCTTTTGCTTGTGAGGGACAGCCAATCAGAAGAAAGATGGTGTAAAGGAGGAGGAACTAAACTAGCAGCACCAAGGCCCGTATAAGATTAAGATACTTTTGAAATCATGCAAAGCTCTTGTAGGATCAACTGTGTCTTAATTTTAATTCATGGATGTCATAAGGCCTGGATTGTTATTGGCTGCTGCAGAGTCGCTGATTATGACTGTGACTCAGTGTAGATGTCTTCAGACCTGGACTCTGTACGTTCGAGTTACAACCTCAAAATTCCCCACAGACATAAACACTTCCCAGCTTAGCATCATCGTGATCTTCACAGTGAACTGACTGCAGACCAAACTGATCTGAGTACATTTCTAGGAGGAGTTTGTTAAAGTTTACGGCCTGGGAGGGGCACAAACTGCAGCTTAAATCCTAACTGATGGCCTTCCTGTTGGGTTTAGGGCGTGGCTTGATAGACTCTCCTTTAACAGCATTAAAATGCTTCCTTGCATAAAATGACAGATTGTGTGAACTGGGTAGAAAGTAGCACAAGCAGATCGGTTAAATCTTAAGTTTCTTTATCATGTGTCAAAGAGTAAACACAAAGATTTAAGCCACCTTTGAAAGACAGAAAAAAGAAACAGGACGCTGAATAAAACCCTCAAACGGCCGCGTCTGAATCACGTTTTTATTGCAGTGAGTTTTTGTTAATTTCAGATGGCAGAACAGAAACACAGTAAGACCCCCGAGGCCGACGCGTACAGCATGTTACACTTCTAGACACCAATGAAGACCAACGAAGACAGACCGCGGCTCGTTTTGTTTCAGAAAAATGTTCCCAGGAATGTGCGCAGTAGCAAAGCTGAGGTCGTTCTGCGTGGCTGAAGCTGGAACCCGAGGCTGAAGGACGGAAACCTCACTAATCTCTAACGTTAATGTCCGGTCTTCAGGAGGAAGGAGACACTGCCCAGTCTGTGTGCTCAGTAAGGAAGTCCACCTGTTTTGGCTGAAGGTTGAGACTCTTCTTCAGTGCATGAAGAACAAATGTGACACGAACCTGAAACCTCCTGAAAATTATTCTGAAGGCGGATTCGAGCGCTTATGAAACGGTGCGGCTGCAGGTTCAACGTTTAAAGGCTAATCCCCAAAGAAAAAAGAATTTAAGGCGGACTAAGCTTAATATTTTGCTACATCCAGGAGCGGGCCTTGCAGACTGTCCTTACAATTCTCAGCCACTGAACGTGATCAGGTGCACTTTTAACGTCTCCGGAGGAAGCTGTGAAGGTCTGAGGTGAAGCGCGGCCGGCGGGACGTCCACGATGAAGCTTTGAGGTCTTCAGATTTCAGAAATAAAAGCTACACGGACAAAACTGGATTCTGTTGTTTGATTTAATGTGCAGCAACACGTTTTACAGCTAACAGAGTGCTGCCACATGCAGGGTATACTGATTGTGTGTGTGCATATGTGTGTGTGTGTGTGTGTGTGTGCGCGCGCGCGCTCAGGGTCGGCAGCGCTGGATGAATCGTGGGTACAGGCAGACGTCTCGGATGTGATGCCTGTTCAGCAGCCAGGTGAGGAAACGCTCCAGACCCAGACCGTAACCGCCATGAGGACACGTGCCGTACTTCCTCTGAAACACACACAGACGGGCAGCCTGTTAGTACACACACTTCTAACACACACACACACACACACAGACACATACACACACACACACACCTGGAGAATCCGAATGTTGTTTTAAACTGTCTTTAAACATTTAAGAGCGACTTCTCTGTATTGTTGGTCTGGAGTTTGTTTTTGGGTCTGTTCACCAACACAGCTGATCAGGATGAAGAGCAAACTCACTTAGCAAAAATAGTGCGTTAAGCCAGTTTCATTCACTTCTGCCCTTTGCAGAAACTCTTAAATCTACAGCATACATACAGCATACACCATCTAAACTTCAATCTGCTGTTTTGAGCTTTTAGTTACACCTTCGCTGAGTTTGAATGACTCATTTTAACTCCCGAAACAAAGAATTTCCCAAATGTGGGATAAATAAATCTTAAAATACTGCAGGGCAATCTTATGTGTGTCTTTTTGGCGGCATGAATTGCAGTTCATGAAAAACCACAGTGCTTCTTCCTCGTGTGCTCGAGGTGCACCAACACCCAGGAGGCGTCTGTGGTCAGTCAGCGCTCAGTTACCTGGTCGGTGTACCAGTAGTACGGAGTTGGGTCAATTCCCTCCCTCTTGTATCCCTCCAGCAGCTCCTCGGCGTCCCAGATACGCATCGAGCCTCCGACGATCTCGCCGACATTTGGCATCAGCACGTCGACCTGCGGCACAGACGAACATCCCGGAAGGTTATTCGGATCACTCGTGTCACCAAAAATAACATTTTTATCAGAGACAGACCATTGTTTTTGTGTTTAATAAATATATTTGATGATATTTTAATGAGAGCTGCTGACGAGTGAGGTTCGTACCGACTCGGTGAGGCGCCTGTCCTCAGGGGCAGCGCTGCATGTAGAAGGATTTGATCTCGGCCGGGAAACGACAGAGCAGGATGGTCTCGTTGATGGTGTCGGTCATCAGCCTCTCTGGGGCCTCAGGGATGTCCTGGGAGAGGCGGAGACACAGCAGACGAGTCAAAACTGATCAAAAAAAGATTTCATGTAGAAAAAGACCAAAACTCCTCAGGTAGGATAAATCTTTTTGAGATGTAATTAGCAGTACAGCAGTGCCCTCTACAGGTGTATTTAAGAACTGCAGCTCATCAGTCCTGAAATTCCTGTTAATTTGTCACAGTTCAGGCCTGCTGATACGTGCAGAGGAGCAGCTGCTATAAAAAAACACTTTAAGGAATGAAGGTGCTTCTGGAGATTTTTATAACATTATTATTTCAGGGGCTGTTTTAAAATTCCACTACTTAATGCTGTCACCTCTCCGAACTCGTAGTAGGTGCCGTCGTCCTTCTTGACATCATGCTCTCTGAGCCACTCGATGGCTTCAGTGTAGTTCATCCTCTTGAACGGCCTCTTCGGGGGCTTGAAGTTCTGGAAAAGTCATCACCACCAAATAAATTATCAACATAACTACCGTATGTGATGGTTAAGTGGTCAAATGTTCCAGAATAGTTAGTCACGTACGGGGTTGATGTCGTGGAGCAGCTCTGCGGCGGGAGATTTGAGCACTCGGTCCACCACGTCACACACCAGGTCCTCGAGTCTGTTCAGCAGGTCCTCGAACGTGATGAAGGGACACTCTGCCTCGATGTGAGTGTATCTGAACACGGAGGGAAAAGACTCTACTTACTGTAACTGCATCTATTTGCAAATCTGTGCACAACCTTAGAGTGGAGCACACCAGGAATCAGATGACTGGATTAATTCACACGTTTTTCCCCTTTAACGTCAGCGTTAATGTGCCGACTCACTCGGAAAGATGTCGGCGGGTGCGAGACTGCTCGGCCCGATACGACTGGGCGATGCAGAAGGTGTCGCCCAGGGCGGGTATGCATGTCTCCAGGTAGAGCTGCGAGGACTGGGTCAGGTACGCCTCCTCACCAAAGTAGTTGAGGTTAAAGAGCGTGGAGCCGCCCTCCACCTGAGTCTGCACCAGAGTCGGAGGAGTGATCTATGTGGGAAAAAATAAACAGCGGTTACTGCAGAGCCAACGATCCTGAGGTCTCTTATGGGATCAGCCATCTCCTCACTTACGTGAAGGGAAACAATCCTCACACTTCCTTCTCCTGCATACTCTTCAAAATAAAAGTCTGAAACTGTTGTCTGTGAAGCTGTTATCATCACAGAGGAAGTAAGATGCTGCACATCTCCAACCACAGAGCAGCACAGCATAAAATAACAGTTTGTACTTATTACCGATTTAATTAAAAACAATGAGGAGTGGAAGCTGCTGTATTTCTGAGAAAGCAGCTGCCCAGTGAGACTTTCCTGTACCATTAAACTACACTATTAAAACTAAAATATCTGTAACTGAAGCAGGGATTTGGATGTGTTTGGCTGATTTAGCACCGGGCTAAAAACTGATAGAGGCTAAATCCTTGTGCTCACTAGTTCAACAGATCCCAGATAAGACAATCAGCTAAAGGCTACAAACGTAGGCCACAGGCAGGAAAATGTAGCCGGCTGAACCCAAGAAGCTGCTTCAAGAAGACGGAAAAAAGCCATTTAGCAGCTGCTCGATCAACTGGACCCAACATGTTTCACTTCAATTGCAGCGGATCTGATCTCTGATCTGCAACACCACTGCCAACCCGAGAGAGCCACGAGGCTTCACTGACTAAAAGTGACGTCCACGTTAAACCGGCGTGCTTCACCTCGTAGTAGCCACGGCTGAAGAAGTGGTCCCTGAAGCACTGCGTGACCGTGGATCGGACTCGGAGGACCTTGGAGACGTTCTCTCCTCTGATCAGCATGTGCCGGTTGTTCAGCTGGACGTCCACGTCCGACTCCTCGTTCAGCAGGTTGTCGGCCCCGCCCGCCGGAGCTAAGCCAATCAGCTCCCAGAAGTCGCCGTGCAGCTCGTGGCCTCCGGGCGCCTGAAAAAAGAAGCAAAGTAAACATCTCCCTCATGCATCTGTAGAGCATCTATCCTGCTAATGATGCCTGTGGAGGCTCAGCAAGGATGCAGGATTTCATTTTCAGTGTGACACTGGAAAAAAGGGGGGTGCACAGGTAGAGTTTCTTGCAGCAGGTAAGTTTACCTGTTTTCCCTCAGGAACGGCGGTGACGATCCCGTAAACAGCCACCGTGCTCTCTGTGGATAACACCAGGCCGTTGTAGCACTGGCACTAAAGAGAAGAAGAGCAGTCAGGAACACTTAGACATTCAGCTTCTTTTTAACGAGCCGACTTCAAATTAAATCTCACTCTGTTTACGCCTGATAAGAAAACTAGAAGTCTGACCTGGAACTGCAGTCATGGCCAACGATTTTTTTATTTGTATATATGCACTTCATAAGTTTCAAAGATTTTTCCTAGCAAATGCATCAAATTCATGCAAAGATCAGTATTTATTTAGAGTGTCGGCCCTTCTTCTTCACATGCTCTGCAGTTCTGTGATATGCTTCCTGTCCCATCGGTGCTTCAGGCTGATCCGTGTGCAGGCCTCTGCCTGCTAACACAGGAAGTGGTGAGTCTGCTTTTTAATTTCACTGCAAATGTCGGTGTGA
This sequence comes from Pterophyllum scalare, assembly GCA_024447675.2. NCBI lineage: Eukaryota > Metazoa > Chordata > Actinopteri > Cichliformes > Cichlidae > Pterophyllum > Pterophyllum scalare. The sequence continues at coordinate 118,738 of JAMQGT020014770.1, read as the reverse complement.
GTTCAGCTGAGCTGCGTTCAGCTTTTAGACCCACTGAGCTCTTAGTGAGTATGCTTCTGATCACTCTGCACGATAACGCACAAACACTGTGAATACAGACGGACGCAGCGAAGCCCGTGACTGAACGGTAACATGTAGCGAACAGTGTAACGAGCACAAAAACGGGGCTTTGTGAAGCTTTACCAGCTGATCAGAGAGGACACACTGCAGGAAACCGGTCCCGTCTCTCAGCACAATGAACATCAGGTTCTTCCCTGGAGAAGAAAAAAAAATACATACATGATGAGTCAAAGTAACATTTTAATGCTTTATTTTGAATCCTAAATTGAAATATGAAACATAAAATAATAATGGACGGAGGAATGGAGTGCTTTATTATTTTGATGTGGTCCTCACCCTGCCTCCTGAGGCGGTGAACCCATCCAAACACTCTGACCCTCTGGCCTCTCTTTTCTTTGAGACGATGGATTTTAACCTGGAAACACGGAGGCAACATTCCTCTTTAGATCACCAGGACATTTTCAGCATCAGACACTTTATTTTCTGCGTTATGGGGATTTTTCTGCATCATTTTAAGATGAAAATGTCTTTTTATTTAAAAGTAAACACAAACTAAAGCATAATGATTGACTCGGTGGCTCGGGTTTGGCTATCTAGTCCTTTTTCATCTTGCTCCTGGCTCCTCAAGTTACATTTAGACATTTTTAAAACTATAAACACACAAAAACCATCCTCACATCATCATTCCAGCTCAGTGCCTGAGAATCTTAAGCCCTTAAGTCTGTATGATGCAAACAGGAGGGCTGGAGGATATTTCTGATTGGTGAACTGATTTTTAAACTAGCTCATAATGGGAATAATCATAACCTCCTCTGCCAGTGCACCCCATCAGATTAATGTGGTTATTGCTAGTTCTGTGACTTATGCGTATGCACAAATTTCAGCGTTCCCATTCAGTCTGACTCCAAACCAAACTTTAACATAATAAAGGCGAAATGAGGAAGACGGACCGTTTCAGCCTCAGGCAGGCTGGGATCGTTCACGATGACGATCTTCTTGGCTTCTTCCAGGTTCTTCTCTCTCCTCTCGTTGTCCTCGGCCTGCACGACAAAAACGACGGAGCCACAATGAGGAGAAAGGCACAAAGCAGATAAAAACCCCTCCAGGATGCGTTTTGTGGCCCACTGATGGCAGGAAACATCACGAAGTTGCACACAAACCTCCTTCTTGTCTTTGGCATCGTTTTTCATCTGCTCGCGGTTAAAAGCCTTCTTTGCGTTCTTCATCTGCGTCTTCGAGATCACCGCCCAGCGCTGAGGAAGATGGAAAGGAAAATACCCTGAATCACTGTTTAATAACAGTTTGTAGGCGCTGCAGCTGCCACTGAATAAAACTTACAAACATTGGGTTAAAATAGTAAAAACAGGACTTCTATCCATGTTAAAATAACCAACCTCTCCCTCCTTCTGAGACTCTACGTAGATGGTCGGGAACGGCTCCTTCCCGGCAAACAACAGAGCCTGTGAGGATTGGATCAGGACACACGGTGAGGTGCTGACCTGCACGCCACCTCAGCAAATATCAATACCATCCCCCTAATCTGTGTACCATGAAGCATTTTTACCAACACGAACCTGAAGTAAACGCATACGTTACCTTGAGAGGAGTTTTGAAGGGTTTCTGCTCCGTGCCGTCTCCATCCTGGTCGCTGCCACATTTGTCTGACACGTACAGCTCACCTGCGAAACACCTGCACAGTCAGCTAAACAGGTTCTTAGTATGTGTCATCTCTGACATTTACAAGCACTCAGACTTTTGTTTGACTTTTGTCTTCAGGCAGAGCCTCCTCCTCCTCTGAGACACATTTAGAATATTTCCAAACATTACACATCTGTACTAAAAGGCACTAGAAAGCCAGGCCATATAGCTCCTATAACAGCTCCCTGATAAAGTACTATATTATCCCAGTACAGCACTTCACTCTCAGACTGAAGGCTTATTTCTGCTTCCTAAAGTTTCCAAAAGCAGAATGGCGGGCAGAGCCTTCAGCCATCAGGTTCCTCCACAGGAGAGTTGCCTGGTAGCCTAGCAGAGACCCTCCATACTTTTAAGATCAGGCCTCAATTTAACCCTAACCCCCTAATTTAAATTAACTCTACCAATTCTGCCAAGAAGAGCAGTCAAATATTCAGCAAGAATTATGAAAGAAGCCTGTAGATGGCTACCAGAAACATGTGGTTGAGGTGTAACTTGCTAACTGTGACTTAACCAAATATCTGAGCCTGAATGAATACTCTTGACCCTGTGTGGATTACAGAAAATCCAAAATAAATTCAAACTTGTGCGCCCAGTTCTTATCGAAAAAATAAATTAAAAAAATTCCACCCTGAACTGTTTAAAGCCCCAAATTACAATGACATGATGACATTCATGCTAACGATGAGTACCAGGGGAGCCCTCTGGAGGGCTCTTCCCTTCAAAAAAAGGCACTTCTTCACAGGTTATCACCTGATTGTTGGGGGTTCCCTAATAAAGGCAATGAGGTGACTGGCTATATATATATATATATATATATATATATATATATATACACATATACACACACTCACTATTGTAATTTATTCCTGATGAATTTATTTGAAGGGGCTGTAGTTTTCACAGTGTTATATACTCTTGGGCAATGTAACCTGCAAGATTGCATCATATTTTATTACCTGTGCCTTGTAAAGCAGTCAGCTCTCAGAAGCACAGCAAAGATTATTACGCTTTTTCTCGGTACAGTGAATTTACCTGTTCTGTGTAAAAACCTGCTGTATACTTTCACTATTTGTGTTAATCTTAGTGACAAGCTGAGATGAAACCGAAAGTACCTTCAGTTTTCTACTCGATCGGAACAGACTGAAACATAGCTACAACTCAGTTATTGATCTATTTATTTTTCGATCTATTTAATGGAAAACAGTGAAATGATCAAACCGAGGTGTGCCGCAGCCCGCTTTGCGGTCTGACAGCTGTCATGGCTAAATGTTAGCACATCTCCGCTAATATTTTCGCTTCTATGAATGACTTTCATTCATTCTGCAGCTGTAAGAAGGGCCGATGGGTGTGCAATCGTGCTGGGTTTTAGCTCACATCATCCCGGAGACCTAACGATCCAAAACCAGCGTTACAAAGCAGGCTAACTGCTAACATCGATGCAACTGATGCAATACTAAAGGCACACATGTCTGCGGGAGCTAGCTGCCCAGCTAGCTGGCCATGATCGAGCTCTCTCTTCCTTACCCACTGAGACTTGCTCCACACCTTTCGCTATCTCCGTCGCCATGTTGGCTCTGGTACAGCAGCAGCAGCCCGCTGAAACTCGCTGTTTTTGTCTTTAAATAATGCTGAGTTTAAGCCCCGAAGGTGGCAGCCGGTTGCTGACCGGGTAACTTTGCATCAGCCCCACTGCAGCCTGGGAAGGGGCGGGACTCGCCCCGTTTTTACTTTCGGGACAGCTTCCAGGCGATGATTGGCGAGAATGGAAACGTCGCTTCCGGAACGTAAATCCGATTGGTGAAATGGCTTGTCAATCAATTTGTGTGTCCTAACAACGCGACCAATCAAAGACCAATTGAAAATCAAAGCCATTTCCTCCTCCTGATAAAGGTTGCAGTCGATAATATTTTTATTTTCTCTGATTTTGTTATTATATATATATATATATATATATATATATATATATATATATATATATATATATATATATGTATATAGTGTGTGTGTGTGTGTGTGTGTGTGTGTGTGTGTGTGTGTGTGCAGCGGGTGATAAATTGGGAATTCAGACTAGGCTTCTTTTTGCTTTTGTGGTTCTATGACTAACTTGATCTTTACCGTCCCCATAGGGGAAAAGAATAATTTTTGCGGGGGTGCCCCCCTGTGAGGTTTAGCGTTTTAGCGATTCAGAAATAATGTAATACACAGGAACACCGCAAGCGGGAGAATGCACTGATGAATGGATTTGAGACTGGCATATCCACACCACTGTGTGACAACCACAAAATACAAACACACACAGTCTTGCAAAGCTGTATTTGAGCTTTGATTCCTTCATTTGGTTGTTGAATATAGTTTTTTTAATGGTATAATTTCTTGAGGTCTTCTTACACAATCTTGCATCTGACAAATAAAATATGAAAAATTAATAATAAAACGAAACTAAAACTAAGCATTAAAGAAACAATAAAAACTAATAAAAATGAGCAAAACCACCCTAAAAACTAATTAAAATCAATATGTGTGTTGTAAGGTGTTGCGTGGCAGCCGGGATTGGACTCAGTATGCGGGACTCGACAGGCATTAAGTGAACTTGAACATAGTTTATTTAAAGCTTGTGACAAGGAAAAATACAAACGCTAACTGTGACCGGACGGGTGCCAGGTCTAAGTGAAACTAAGAGATAAGGTGAAACACGGCGTGGTAAATGATGACGATGACACAACAAAGAACAGAGAAAAACTGAGGTCTTAAATATGCAGACACTAAGTTATCAGGCCAAGTGGAAACAGCAGGGAACCACAGGTCAAACAAATGAAACTAATAACACAGAGGAAGCAAAGCTAAACACAAAGCAAAGTGAACGAGATAAAACTGGAGGTAACCCAACATGGTACAGGCAGACTTAACACCACGGAGGACTGTCACACAGAGGGAACCAGAGATCAATCATGAAGAGAAACACAGATACAGGAAGACCAGAACACAGTGGAATCAGAATAACCACCAAATAATGATAATGACTATTACCAAAAAACAAAATACAAAACAGAACTCCACAAAAAGAACACAAAACACCGGCCCAGGACCGTGACAACGTGCAGGATTATACTGAACTGGTTACACTATACTGCAGCAGACTGAAATTCCATCCTTTCAATGTTGATTTTATGTCTTCGTCTAATTATAATGCTGCTCATACATGTTTTCTGAAAGAGGATGTGGTCACTTTAAAAGAGATGCTTTTTTAAAATGATTTTGTACCATTTAATACCATTATTAAAAAGAGATAAAATTGTAAAAGATGGTTACCAACAGACATTATTTTTGAGGGTGCAACAATAGTTCTGACATGTTTGAATTTTAAATATAAACCTGATGGTAATGAAAGTAGTTTGAAATCCAGAGAGACGGGAAGAGTTCCTAGAAGTCACGTGTTTTATAAAAATGAAAGTGAAAGCACAGATTAAACTGTTGAACTGGGTGTAACTTCCCATTCTTGCTTTGGACTGCAGGCTCTGCACAGCAAAGGTAGAATCAGTTTCATTCAAGTAATAATAATAATAATTAAAAATACTATTAACTAGTACTACTCAGCATTTATTTAAACATGGTCTCAGAGTAAATGCTTTATGTTCCAGTTATGGGTAACAAGGAGTCGAAATCTCCTCCTCCTATACGTAAGTTTATTTAAAAATTATAATCAATAGAGTGCCGATACAAGCAAAAAAGTTGTGCATTCATATCATTCTCTTTTTAAACACCTTTTCAGTTCTTGATCAACCATGGAGGCAGATCAACTTTGGGTGAGGACAACTCACGAAAGAAAAAACTGTTTTATTATTTGTAAAATGTTTCCTCTTTCAGTCAGGAAACTACCCACGTGTTCCACATCCAAGGTGTGAGATAATGTCATATTTCTTTTCCTGAGCAGAAATTACACAACTGATCAGCAGTATGTGGAGAACTACAAGCCTCAGGCTGAAGGACAGCAGCTTAGGATCCTGCTTCATGGTCCGGTTGGACATGGAAAATCCAGTTTTATCAACTCTGTAAACAGTGTCTTCCAAAACAGAGTATGTCTGCATGCTTTGGTGGAAAACTCAACTCAAGGTTGTTTCACCAAAGAGGTATGGATGGAGTATGATTGTGCTGATAAAGTGAGGTGAAAATCAATCTTATTTGCATGTTTTTAGGCTAAAATATATAACTATATTATTCTTCATATTTGATCCACAGTACAGAACCTACAGGATCCAAAAGGGAAACTCGAACACCTTTTACCCTTTTGTCCTAAATGACATGATGGGATTGAAAAATGCCACCAGAAGAAACAGAAGGATTCATGTCAAAGATGTCAAACGTGCGCTGAAGGGACACATAAAAGATGGCTACACGGTAGTTGCTGCATTTTTAAAATGCTGACATTCAGTTAAAAGAAAATGATTCTTTTAGTAATTTGCTGATTCATCAGTTTTCGTTATTTTATATTTTACACTGTCTTTTAGTTCAATCCTGAATGTAAGATATCAAAGGATGACAGATACTACAACAGAGCTCCAACTGAAAACGACAAAGTGCACGTTTTGGTTTGTGTCGTTGATGCCAACACTGTGTCTATGATGAGTGATAAGACTGTGGAAGCAATACAGGATGTCAGAGATGAAGCCGCTGAACTGGGTGAGCTAAAGTCACTGTTTATTCTTTTTTTTTAATTTTGGGAATTATCTGCCTTAAAAATGTCATCTGAGAGTTCAGTCATTTGGAAATTATAAAAATATTCTTCCACATAAAAATCAGACCACAAGTTTTTATGTACAACCAGAAGTGTTAGAGAAGATCGTCTTTTACCTTCGAATCCATTCACACATTCACTTCTTATCTGCACAGGGATTCCACAGGTGGCAATTTTCACCAAAATCGACAAGGCTTTTCCTGAGATAAAAGAAGACGTGAAAAATGTCTACAATAGCATATCTCTGCAGGAAAAGGTACATCAGTTTGAGTTTATACAGAGATGTAATATGATTAACTGTACAAACAATTTACATTTTTTTATATATCAGTTTAAAACCCCAAGCTTTGATCAGTGATGTCTGAACTCTTTTTAAATGTAGATTACAAACTTCAGTGCAGCTGTGGGCATCCCTATTAACAGCATTTTCCCAGTGAAGAACTACCATTCAGAGACAGGAGTGAATCAACATGTTGATGCTATAATCCTCAACGCCCTGAGGCACATCATTGCAATTGGAGATGATTCCCTCAACAGAAAGTTAAGATCCCAAGTCTAGATATCCTCCACTGTACTGAACGCATGTTACTGTCCAAGTGTTAAACTCTATACGGTAAATTACGTGTGTGTAAAGCCTGGTTCCATTTAAGTGTCCAAAATTAAGAAATTTAAAATGTCATATATCAGTGTAAATTTAAATTATGAGTTTTAAGACTGGTAGGAAAAGGATAATACTTAAGATGTGATTTGTAATTGTTTCCTATTAAAGTTAAGTGTATGTTAATTGATCTAGCCATGAAATCTTGGTAGTGACTAAAAGAATGAGGCTCCAGATACAAGTGACAGGAGTGAACTTCCTCCAAAGGGCGGCTTGTAATTGTTTCCTATTAAAGTTAACTTTCCTTGCTCAGTATTACTTCATCACCAGTGATGATGCATGCTAATAAAATGTTTAAGTGCATTTAATTACAGTCGTCTTTTATTGCTTCATAAGCAGTTTCACAGCAAGTCTGAACACTTTTAGCAGATATGATCGAGATGCTGAGATTAGTTTGTATTACAAGAAAAAAAAAATAGGGAGACAGCAGATAGTTTCAAATTTCTCTTTTTGGCCAACCAGCAGAAAAAAATCCAAATACATCCTTTGAAATATCACTTAATATATGTGACGATTCAGCAGGAAACAAAACCATGATGCAGGACTGAGGCAGAACAGGCAAACATAAAATCATTTATTTAAGGTTGGAATCCAAAGTCCATTAGGTTTAAAATAATCCACAAATAAAGCAACTAGAATCCAAAAACAATCCAAGACATGGACTGGGAAATGCAAGGGAGGATAAACGATCCAAAATCAGGCTGGTAGCACGCAGGAAGGGATAACAGAGAGGATGAAGGGAGACTAAACCTGTGAATACACATAAGGCAGTCAGGGAGACAGGGAGCAAAAACATCTGAACATAATCAACAAGGCACAAGAGACGCATGACTAACTAAATGAGACAGGAAGCAACTAAACAGGAAAACATCTAAGCCACACAACAAGAAAGCACTAAGGAGACTAGACTGATATCAGAGTGAGCGCAAACATAAAAACAATTATAACAGAACTCCAAATGCAAGAATAATCAAAGAAACACTAACAAAATCTCCATCTATAATAATAACTAAAGTTCAAGTATAACAAAGAGAAACAGAGAGCTCCCAATAATAACCAGAAAAATCTAAATAAGCCCACAAAATACATTTACTGTGCCAATGTAATAGTTTTATACCAATACCCAGGGGTGAAAGTAAGCTGCTACAGAAAAAGGAAAACTGATTTGGAAGGGAGGCTGTTTAATGCCAGATGGGAAACTGAATATACGTTTGTTCTTCAAGGAGAAAAACCGGTATGTCTTTCGTGTTTTGAGACATTGTCAGTAGTGAAGGAGTACAATATATGTTGGCATTTTGACACAAAACACATTTAAGTACTTAGAGTATAGTCTCCAGGAAAAAATTAAAAAATGGCTCAAGAATTAAAAAGCAGACTGCAACTGCAGCAGAATATGTTGATAAAAGCTGCAGCCCAAAATAATGCGGCACTGAAATCCAGCTTTATTGTGGCTGAAGAAACTGCCCGAGCTTCGAAGTGTTTCTCGGAGGTTGAATTTTTGAAGTTGCGTATGCTAAGGCTGTGTGAACAGATACAGACATTTAAAAATGTCAGTTTGTCAAGAAACACCACAGCAGAGCGAGTGAGGGACTTAGCAGGCAATCTGACATCACAGCTGGCGGAGGAGGCACACCAGGCTAAATTTTATGAGCTGGAGCCTAGGGCGTACTGCAACTCAGCTCAACTTTATTTATAAAGCATTTTAAAATCAAATGCAAAGTTCTGTACACAACTAAGAACAAACAAGCAAAAACACAGTCATAAGATAAGGAAACAATTAAATACATAAATAAAAACCACAGCTAAGAAAACAAACAAAGAAAACCAACATCTCAAACTGAGTTAAAGGCCAACAAGAAGAAATGTGATTTAAGAGAGGATTTAAAAGCAGAGACTGAGTCAGCCTGCCTAATGTGCAAGGGAAGATTGTTCCACAGTTTTGGGGCAGCAACTGAAAAAGTGTGGTCACCTCTGAACTTCCTCTTTGTCTTTGGGACAAAGATCAGTGAACGTGAAGGAACGTACAGGTGGAGCAGATCAGACAGATATGATGGGGCGAGGCCATGAAGACATTTAAAAACAAATAAAAGGATTTTAAAATCAATCCTAAAACGAACTGGGAGCCAGTGAAGTGAGGATAAGATCGGTGCAATGTGCTCACGTTTTTTTGACCCCAACTAAAAGTCGTGCAGCAGCATTTTGTACCATCTGGAGCCGGGCAAGCAGTGTCTGGCTGAGCCCAGCATAAAGTGCATTGCAGTAGTCTAGGCGGGTCGTGACAAAAGCATGGATTAAAATCTCAAAGTGATGCCATGAAAGAAATGGTTTCATGTCATAGCTGATAAAAGCTGGACTTGACTACTGCCTGAATTTGCTCATCAAGTCAGCAGAATATGCATTTTGCTGCTTTAGAGGCACATAAATTTGACAGTCATCAGGATAAAGGTGGAATGCGATGTCATGTCTTCTGAGAATTGATCCCATAGGAAGTAGGTAGAGAGAGAAGGGGATAGGACCAAGAATAGAGCCTTGGGGCACCACACATGTAAGGGGTGCTGCACTAGAGTCAGCAGCCCCAATACGAACACAAAATCTTCTCTCTGACAAATAGGATCTAAACCAATCTAAAACCACACCATTAATGCCCACCCACTTTCCGAGTCGAGACAGGAGGATCTGGTGGTCCACAGTATCGAAGATCGCTGTTAGGTCCAACAGGACCAAAGCAACACGACCAGCATCTGTGGCTAAGAGAATGTCATTAAAAACCCACAGCAGTGACAACTCATTACTGTGGCAGGATTTAAAACCAGACTGGAAGTCCTCCAGGCTGTCACGCTTATATAAAAATGACCTGAGCTGGCAGTAAACAATCTTCTCTAGAATTTTTGAAATAAAAGGGAGTTTAGAAATCAGCCTGAAATTGGAAAGGCTACACCCTGTACAGGTCGTCTGCCTGTTGCAGGGCCAACACAGAGACACAGACAAGCATTCACACTCACATTCACACCTATGGGTAATTTAGAGTGACCAATTAACCTAATCCCAGTAACTGCATGTCTTTGGACTGTGGGAGGAAACCCATGCAGACACAGGGAGAACGTGGACTCCAACCCAGACCTTTTAGATGTCAGTGTAGCTGTGAGGCAGCAGTGCTAACCACCGCGCCACCGTGCTGCCCATTTGATATCAATTTAATGTCACTGAGGAGCTTTTGGATGTAGCCACCATGCATGGGACGACAACAGGGAGGGACATATTTGATGTGGTGGAAAAGGTCGCAAGTAAAAATAATTTATCCCGGGAAAAGTTGGTGGGTCTAACTACAGATGGTACAGGGTCATGCCATCTCACGAATGTATGACATGATCACAGCTTTCCAGCATAAACTTCACTTGTGGAAGTCCCAGCTGGAACAGGACAATCTTTCCCACTTTCCTGCTTGTGAGTGTGCTTCTCTGTGCACTCGACTAGCTTCAAAAGTGAGTCAGTTAATTAATGAGTTTGATCAGCGCTTTTCTGACTTCAGAGCACAGCACTCAGTCACTCAACTTTGTATTTAGTTAATTACACATACTTTGCTTTATGTACGGTAATGTATTGAGTGTGTTTGCAGGTGTATGTGTTCATGCAGCCCTTTATTTTCCTGTAGTCATCTGTCATTGGCTGGAGGTAGCCTGTTTTGTGGATGTGTAAAACTGTGTTCAGCCAGTTGTTTTTGTAAAATGCCACATCTGTCACATATCCTCTCAGCATTCTCAACAGTTGATAGTCCCCCACTGTGACAAAATTAATGTGGTAATTTGTGTTTGATAATGCTTGCCTTTATTATGTAGAATAGAATAGAATAGAATAGAATGCCTTTATTGTCATTATACAGGATGTACAATGAGATTGGAGATTACTTGAAAAGTTTGTTTTTGTTGTTGTAATTCTTTAATTTCCCAGATGGAATTTTCCTAAAGGGATTAATAAAGTTTAATCTAATCTAATCTGTAATGTCTGTTTCTTAACCTTATAACTTAAACATATACTTAATAAAGCAATGTATCAACCTATATATTTTTGCATCTGCAAATGTATTTTTAACTTGAATTAACAATAATCAAATACAGAGATTGTTGTTTAACAGAATGCCAAGGTGTAATTACATTTATATGGTCTTACAGTTATAAACGGCCCCCTGTGGAAATGGGTTTAACTCCCCTGGATTAGACCATGCTAAAGGTATTAAAGGTACTGCACTGCAGTGTTTTGAATCATATTTACAGTATCTAATAGACTCCAATTTGTTAATGTAAATGGAGAATCTTCCTCACACATGAAGGTTAATTATGGAGTTCCACAGGGTTCTGTGATAGGACCAATTCTATTTACATTGTACATGCTTCCCTTAGGCAGTATTATTAGAAAGCATTGCATCAATTTTCATTGTTATGCAGATGATACTCAGCTTTATCTATCGATGAAGCCAGATGATACACATCAATTAGTTAAACTGCAGGAATGTCTTAAAGACATAAAGGCCTGGATGACCTCTAATTTTCTGCTTCTAAATTCAGATAAAACTGAAGTTCTTGTACTCGGCCCCATAAATCTTAGAAACATGGTGTCAAACCAGACATAAACCAGACATGTCCTTCAATGCACATATTAAACAAATATGTAGGACCGCTTTTTTACATTTGCACAATATTTCTAAAATTAGAAACATCCTTTCTCAGACTGATGCTGAAAAGCTAATTCATGCATTTATTACTTCTAGGCTGGACTACTGTAATTCATTATTATCAGGCTGTCCTAAAAGCTCCCTGAAAAGCCTGCAGCTGATCCAAAATGCTGCAGCTAGAGTACTGACAGGGACTAGAAAGAGAGAGCAGATTTCTCCCATTTTAGCTTCTCTTCATTGGCTCCCTGTTAAATATAGAGTAGAATTTAAAATCCTTCTCCTAACATACAAGGTCTTGAATAATCAGGCCCCATCTTATCTCAAAGACCTCATAGTCCCATATCACCCCAATAAAGCACTTTGCTCTCAGACTGCTGGCTTACTTGTGGTTCCTAGGATACTTAAAAGTAGAATGGGAGGCAGAACCTTCAGCTTTCAGGCCCCTCATCTGTGGAACCAGCTCCCAGCTTGGATTCAGGAGACGGACACCCTCTCTATTTTCAAGATTAGGCTTAAAACTTTCCTTCATGAGCAAGCTTATAGTTAGGGCTGGATCAGACGACCCTGAGCCATCACTTATTTATGCTACAATCGGTCCAGGCTGTTGGGGGGGGGTCCCCATAATACACTGAGAGTTTCTTTTCATTCACCTCTTTTTACTCTGTTTATACCCCACTCTGCATTTAATCGTTAGTTATTATAAATCTCTGGCTCTCTTCCACAGCATCTCTCTCCCCTCAGCCCCAGCTGGTTGTGGCAACCCTGAGCCTGGTTCAGCTGGTTCTGACTGTTTGTTGTGATTTGGCACTATATAAATAAAACTGAATTGAACCATGAAATAGATAGAGAAATATAGGGACACTGTCACCATCTACATTAAAAAGTGCTGACTACAAACTCTCTCCACAAACCTGTGATGACAATATCTTTCTGTTGGAAAACCTCAACACCTTTTTGCATGTTTTCAGAAACACAACACCACACCTGCACAAACAGCCACCAGGTGTTATGCCTGTCCTCAGCCAGCATGACAAGAACCCTCTCCAAAGTCAACACTCGCAAGATTGCTGATCCAGACAACATTCCTAGTTGTGTCCTGAGGGACTGTGCAGAGGAACTGAAGGATGTCCTCACAGAGATCTTTAACACCTCTCTGAGATGGGCTGCTGTCCCCACCACCTTTAAAACCACCACATCATACCTGTACCAACCATTATGAAGCACCTTGAAATATTCAAACTACACTTTTTTAATATAGTGCCAAATCATTCACCTCAAGGTGGTTTATGTTGTAAAGTAAAGACCCTACAATAATTACAGAGGAAACACAACAGTCAAATGGACCCCCTATGAGCAAGCACTTGATGACAGTGGGAAAGAAAAACTCCCTTTTAACAGGAAGAAACCTCCAGCAGAACCAGGCTCAGCCCCCTGCTTTTTACTTTGCTGACTCATGACTGCACTCCAATCCACAACACCAACCTCTTTGTCGAGTTTGTGGGTGATACAGTAGTTGTAGGTCTCATCAACAACAATGGCCCACTACAGGAGCGAGGTGAGCAAACTGGCCACATGATACAAAGACATCAACCTCGCCCTAAATGCAGGGAAAACAAAGGAGATAGTCATTGATTTTAGAAGGTCACACATCCAGCACCCCATCTAACCATAAATGGCTCTACAGTGGCGAGGGTGAGTAGCACCAAAGTTCTGGGTGTGCACATCTCAGATGATCTCTCAGGGACCACCAACTCTGCTGCACTACCCAGGAAAGCCTTTACTTCCTCCACAAACCGAGAGTGAACGCTTAAGTGGACCACAGCACTGTTGACTTTGGGAATCACTGCTGTAGGTCATTTACAGGTTTTCTTTGTTGATATTTATTGCATGCCTTTGTTTGATTTGCAAACCTTGCAAATGTGCAATATGCAAACATATAATAGTTACACACCAAGCACACAATAAAGGAAGAAAAACTTACATTAACATTGAGTGGACTTCTCTGAAGGAAGCAGGATGGAGCAGACAAACATCATGGAGCTGTTCAGCCTGAGAGAGTTCATGATCAGGTGATTTAAGGTTAAAATACAGCTGTGTGGTCTGCTGGAGGTGCTTCTTTTAGGCAACTGTTCTTTATGGGGCCAAAATAATGACTGTAGGTCAAAACACTGTTTTCAGTGACGTGGCATCAGTCTGCTGTAAACTTGGTCTGTTAACAGGAATATTATTATATACAACATAAACAACAAAATAATGTAAAATATCCAGTTTTTATTGCTTATAGTGACACTGCAGATTTTATGAATTAGCAAAGTATTTAGAGATATATGTTCAGATGTACAAACTGGAACAGAAAATGAAAGAAAAGAAAATTCTAAAAATCTCAAAACAGGAGTACAATAAAATATGTAATAAATGCACAAAAAACAGCACAATGTTAATGGTTTAATCAACAAAACAATATCAGAATTTCTCAGAGTAACCAAGATCAGATCTGTATGCAGTGCAGAAAAGTGGACTTCAAGGAGAAAAACAATAACCATTTCCTGCAGTTCTTCCTCTGACCTCTGGACAATCCAGTGGGAGTTGATGCAAAGATATTGTGTTCTCGCTCTTCCGGTCATTCTGGATCCTTTCCTGCATCAGCTTTCACTCTCAGTGCCAGAAATGAAAAAGCTTAAATGTGTAGCCATCCTATGTAAGCTGGTCTTCTTATCACATTAACGAGAAAGTTTCAAATATAAGAGCAGAGTTGTTAAAATGTTCATGCTGTCACATTCATGTACATCAGTTGCTCCCTGATCTGCTACATTGTTGTGAATCCTGATCTAAAACAGAAACAATATTGCCAGACTTTACTGTATTATGCTGTAATTCCACCAGCACACGTCATGACATGTTTCTGTAGTGTTTAAGCTAAATGCTGGCACTACATGTGTCAGTACTGGTCTTAAGAGCTGAGTTTTTAGCCTTTCTCAGTGACATCACAAACCACAGGAAGATGAAGAAACCTGCACAGGACAAAGGAGAGAGAGAAGCAAAGGATCACTCTGAGTACAGGAAGGTCGCAGATAAAAAAAACAAAAAATCTTTAATGTCAAAATCCATTCCACATTCTTGATACTGGACGCTTCCCAAACTGATCTGCATGAACAAAGGATTAAAGTTCCTGCTATTAATCACTGCCTCACTCCCAGTACTGACTGGTTACTAAACTACTAAAATAAGGTTGTACATAAGATCTTAAATGAAAGGAAGTATATGCAACATTAAACATCAACCACTCATCTATTGTTACTTCAGCCCCCCAGTCCAGGAGTCCAGCCTAGCCCTAAAACTACTGCACAATATTTCTAAATCAATTTCCTTATTCATCACCCCTTTATCCTTTTTCTTATTCAGGTTGAGGCTGCAGGAGCTTCTCCCAGCTGTCATAGGCCATGAACACCCTGGACACGTCTGACAAAATTAAAAATGTTATTACAAATTTATAAAAGTTTACAGACGCCTCACAGCCCACCTGCAGTACCTTCTTCTCACACCAGGGGGCCCACACTTTGGGAATCTATGTGGGCATTCCATATTTAATCAAAAAAATGTGAAAAGAAAATTCACATCCCGACCCCTTAGAATAACTTTTATATATTTAATCAAGGAACTCAAATGTTTACCTTAATGCAATCAAAGTCTTCAGAGTTATTAGGCCAAACTACATAAGAGTGTGTAAAATGTTTTAAGTCTTTGAAACATTTCACGGTCTTTTCCAGCATCTTTGAGCCCTCATTATTTTACTACAGTTTTTTTTTCCTATAACCAACTTTGACCATCAGTATCTTGGATATATCACAGTATCATAAGCAAAACTGCACCAAATCAGTGTCTGTGGCATAGATAGTATGTGCACTTTACCAAAGTGGATCTTTGGGCATATGATCAGAACAGGTTATATCATATAAGAGATCTCATGTTTACCTTTTTTTTTTTTTTTTTAATAAAAGGCTAATCCTCTATCCATGATTCCCTTCAAGAGAGAATCACATAGTAGCAGACTGTACTGACCTTGCAGTGAGTTCAGGATGGAGAAAAGGTAGAAGCCAGGAGTGGTCAGGTGTCCAAATGAGAAGAAGACCAGGCCCCAGGCAATGCCGAGCAGAGCGCCGACTCCCAGCAGGCGACAAATATGTTGCCCGACTCTCTTAAGGTCCATCTGTCCAAATTGATTTGCCAAATACAGAACGACACATGACACAGCAGGTTATAGACACACTGATACTAACAGAGCCTTTGAGAGTTTAAGAGTGACACCAAAACTGTTCAGTTTTTTCTAACTTCTGTTCTCTGGACTCACTTGTTCACTTGTAGAGTGTGTTATATGGAAACAAAATGTTAATTAACTATTTTAAAACATTACCAATGCATTATACAACCAGTTATACAGTATTTCTATCCTATAAGTTGATTTTAAATGGTTGGTTGCTGGTAAGAAGTGACCTGCAGTCAGGGAAGGCAGTGCCTCCCCTGTCATCATGACAAGTAAAATACTAACAATGATAAGAGAATGAAACTGTTTTTATAAAACTGTTTTCTGAATTATTTCAACACTTGAATCGCAGCATTTATGCACTGCCTGTTCAAACACATGGAAGAAATGCCGGGTGAGGCAGTGCAGTGCTGTAGCTCACCTCTGGTGGCGCTGTGTCACATACAACAAATGAAGCAGGCGGTTTTGTGTTTTGGTAACAAAGAATCTCGTCATAGCGCTGATAACTTAGTTTAATATTGACTGTTAGCCGCAAGCATACATAGCAGCGGCCAATGGAAACATGAGTGAACATAAACAAAACATAACCAGTGCGCGCATGCGCAAAACCACAACTACGGCATCTGTGAAGGCTCAATATTACTGCGTGTGCAGTCATTCTACACAGGTCGCCAATATACATGCTTGATTACACATGTGCTACACATGCTGATGTTCCACAGTCTGTCTGATATACTGAATGAATGTGTGTGTCATGTTTATTCTTTGTGATCGGTCATAAATGCACAGGGTCAGGCAGAAGTACCGTGCTGCACCGATAGGGGGCAGTGCTGCTGCAGTATTTCTGTTGAAAAATAAATTTAAAAAAATAGTTTGACCTTACATTAAATATTTTGTTTTTCTTGCCATCATTGTTGAACATAATGAAGTTGATTAAAGCACAATTAATAATTATTACAATGAAAATTTAAATATAAGCTTCTATTTTGGGTTCATATATGTGAGCATCTGACTCCAGATGAGTCAGTGCCTCACCTGTCACAAACCTCACGTCACTGCTGGTAAGACCAGTTAATTTCTGCTTTGGGGTTTTTCACAGGACAGGCTGACATGGACAATTTTGAAACGAAGTGACTTATCCAAACTTAAAGATCCTTTAAATTAAATTTACCTCGTTGCGATGCCCAACACTGAAAACACGTTTGACTGTCACCGCAAACACGATCACATTAAAGAAGAACACCATGAAGAATAGTCCCACTGTAGTCACCATCTTCACCTTTTCACTGGTGATATAGCATCTACAAAGAAAGTAAAGAGATTATGATTTAATGTCTCACATTGAAAAGTCATAAAGGCATTCTGAAACACAAATGTAGGAGACTCAGTTTATCAACTTAAACAAACTAGATTGTTTTTCCTTCTCAACATGCAAATATACAGAAACTCTGATGCACATGCAAAGCAGTTATTAATATAAATGAAGTCTAGATTTTACATCCATGCAAATTTGTTCCTTACATTGCAGTTCCATTGGAGCCAGAGACCTGGCCATAAAACCCTCTGTTTATGAGCAGCACCACTGACACGATGACTGCAGGGACACCTGAAACGTGCAAATTGATCAATCAGCAACTGGTTTGCAGACCGATAAAGACAACTTCCTGTTTGAAGTGTTCCACTCACCCCATCCCACCACGCTGAGTTTGAGCAGGTATCTGCTGACATAGATGTCGAAGACTTTCACAACAAGAAGGTAGAGGTTGAACCCCTCCAAGCCCATCCAGCTGAAAGTGGCCAGCAGGGAGTAGTGAAGGACAAGAGCCATATAAAGACAAAGTCCAGTGGAGGACCCTGCTGCAACTATCTGACTGAGCAGGAAGTGCAGGTTGAGGAGGATCAGGGCAATTACAAGGTTGATGTGAACCTTCATAGAAATATCTTCTCTGAGTTTTCTGTCAGACAGAGGAGATGTGATTCATGGTAAGTGACAACTTTCATGCAGATTATTTGGTCAGATCATGTTTGGAATAGAATTAGGTCAGATCCATTAAGGGAAGAAAGACTGGATAACATAAATAAAGAAGGGAGGAAGACATTTGCTGTAAGATGAAGAGGGATGATGGGATGACGGAGGAAGATTAAAGGAATGGAAACAGACAGAAAAAGGTAATTAAATGACAAAGTTATTATTAAAGGAAGAAAGAACAAGGCAAGATTGGAAGGTGATAGCTGAAGAGTTGATGGGAGTGGGACAGGAGGAGTCTAATAAAAATGTGGAGATGGGGAGGATTAAGGTTTGAAGAATGTCATCCAGCAGAAAACAAATAAATTACCTATTTGTGATGAAGAGCAAAACAGTGATGACCAGGGCAAAAAGAGAAAGACTACAGCCAATCAGAGTAATGTACATTAAAATTTTCAGGTCTGTGTATGAGAGGGAATCTGGAGAACCATCTGAAGAAATGTCTGGAGAACCAGCTGGAGAAATGTCTGGAGAACCAGCTGGAGAACCATGTACAGAAATCTCTGGAAAAGCAGGTGGATGATGATGATGTGAAGAAACAGGTAACTGTAGAGAAAATACACTTTAACATTATATTGCAGCTTTTCCATTGTAACAAGTATTCAGTGAGTGGCAATAAAAAAAACAAACAGACAAGCAGGCAGCAATCAATACAAAATAGCAACAGGAACAGAGGAAGTACATGGAGAGATACAAGTGAATAAAATACACTATATTGCCAAAAGTATTCACTCGTCTGCCGCATATGAATTTGAGTGACTATGGAATTATATTTATGTCAAAAGTAACATGGGAGAAAAAACATAATCCACATAAATCCACCCTGGCAAAGTCTAACACTGACAGGAAATGAGTCTGATTTATGATTAGATTAGATTAGATTAAATTAGATTCGATTTATTGTTATTGTATATTTCACAAGTACAGTGCAATGAAATGCAGATTGCATCTAACCAGAAGCGCTTGAGTGGTAATAAAAACAGAGCGTATGATAACATGAGCAGTACAGTGTATCACAAAAATGAGTACTCCCCTCACATTTCTGCAGATATATTTAAGTATATCTTTTCATGGGACAACACAAATGACACTTTGACACAATGAACAGTAGTCTGTGCAGCTTATATAACAGTGTAAATTTATTCTGCCCTCAAAATAACTCAATATACAGCCATTAATGTCTAAACCAGCAGCAACAAAAGTGCTTTCCAGCACCCTGGGATAGACCTTGTCAGTGAGGCAGAGGAGTGTTATCCCCAAATAGATTGGAGCACACCTTCTGATCCTCCTTCTTAAAGATGGGGATCACCACCTCACCCCCAGTGATGGGTGAGTCATCCCCCTCATCCACAGACTCTGCTTCCACTACAGAAGGCATATCAGTGGGATTAAGGAGGTCCTCAAAGTATTCTTTCCACTGCCTGACTATAGCCACAGTTGAAGTCAGCAGCGCCCCACCTGCACTATCAACTGTGTGAGTAGAGGGCTGCTTTCCTCTCCTGAGTCACCTGACAGTCTGCCAAAATAATTTTGAGGCTGTCTGCAAGGCTTTTTCCATGACCTCACTGAACTCCTCCCACACCCGAGTTTTTGCTTCAGCCACCACCCAAGCCACATTTTGCTTGGCCTGCTGGTACCTATCAGCTGCCTCTGGAGTCCCACAGGCTAACCAAGCCCAAGAGGACTCCTTCTTCAGCTTGATGGATCCTTCACCTCCGGTGACCACCATCTGGTTCGGGGGTTACCACCATGACAGGCACCAACCACCTTGCAGCTGCAGCTCTGAGCAGCAGCCTCAACAATGGAGGTTTTGATACAGCATGCAGGACCATCTGCACAGTTTCTGATTGGCAACTGTTTCATTTTTCAGCATGAAAATAACCCCAAAGATACTGCCTCTGCACTTAAAGCATAATTGGATAGAAAAGCACTTAAAAATGGGCTCTTTCCTTTTGCAGTTCAGTTCTTTTATGGAGTGTCTGGACAGGACAGCACTTTGAGATTTTATAACTGAGTTGTGTCAATATTTTATTGATGAAAGTCTGCTCAAGTCCAAAGGGACACAACTCTTGAATTCCACTTTGTATTATGAAAAAGTTGACTCCTACCATGAGGTAAACAATGAATTCTTTAAAATGGGGTTCATCATGTGAAGGGATAGAGCAACAGTTGACATTATTCTGAGCGGGTGTCTGCTGGGTGATGATGGCAGGACTCAAATCTGGTAAGTAAAACAAACAGATCCATTATGCATGTTAGGCTGTCACAGCCAGGTGATCAGCTCACCTGTCTTGTCTTAAGAGAAACCACAAAGGACAACACTATCAGTTTATTAAAGAAATAGCAGTAGTAGTGTAATAGTTGTGTTATACATCATTCATGGCAGATGTGAGGCTTGGTTACTCACTGTTTGTTGAGAAGTAAAAGAACTGGCAGGAAGGTTTTTTGTTTTGCTGTAACAAAGAAATATTGCATGTTTACGTGTGTTTAATATTACACATGGCTAATTTTTAGTAACTGTTGTTGAACAAATACACAGCATGATAAAGGATCGCTGCAGTTTTAAAACTGATCCCGCACACCTATGAAGACACCTGTGCAAATATATTTAGAGTGTTGAAATGAACACAGACCAGTGATTACACAGAATGCAATTCTAAAAAGAAGCACTCAATGAATTTATTATGAACAACACTATAATTATTTCAAAGCTGAATTTTATATTAAAATGATTTCAACACTCAATAATTTGTTATATTTTTCTCACTAGTTTGATTTGAAGAGATCCAGCAGGTTCTAAATAAATCCTGTTAAAACTATGATTCCATGTGGTCTTAACATGAACATAAAAGCAATCAAGATGATTCATTTAAACCCTGCTGCTCTCCCACAACTCCATCCACCTCTACACAGTTTAGTAAGTTTGTTCAGTCTGCAGTTCATACCAAATACTTTGAATTGTGTTGCCCTGTCGACTCCACTGTAAGGGACGCAGGTAGATTTCAATGGGAGGTTTGATGAAAGTCATCACAATAATAAATAATATTAAATAACCAGAGGGTCAGAGAAATAAAGCCCAAGTGTTGGCCTATGGAAAAATAAAACAATTCATTTTAAAATAATCTTATTGGGCCAAAACAAGCAAAATCAACAAAGAAAGGTAGCTGAATTTACAGTGTAAAATCTATGCAAATGCAAAATTCAGACTTTTATTTATCAGCGTAATCTCTGACCGGGTTTGTTTCAGGCCACCTAAGCATGCATAACACAATCGTGATGGTCGGTCCAGCGTCCAGTTCTCCCAGCAGTCGAACACTCACTGTGCTGTTGGGCAGAGCGCTGTCTGATGGTTCCTGTGTTATCAGCCAAAAACAGGAAGAGAAACATCGATGTGATGACCTGGAATAGCACAATGAATCTTAACTGAGGCTGCTGGATGAGTTTTGTGTTGCAGAAGAAGCTAAAATGATGACATGTCAGTGGTGATTAGGACAGTGGCTGAAACTCATTCTGATTCTGACCTAAATTTCATGGGAATCCATCACTGCTGTTCAGACATTTTAGACAAATGATGCCAAATTTATGGTGGTGCTAGAGGACGAGTCGTTCAGATTCATAGTCTCTGAGTTCAAATATTATTGAAATCTGATTCTTTTTAAATACCTGATCACTGGCACCAACACTGAGGCCTTCAAAGGTACCATCGGGTTTAAGCAGGTAGGCGGCAAAATTGCCAAACTGTAACGCTTTGGTCCCGTTCATCTCTTCATCCTCTGGAACATCTTCAAGGCTCTGCGTGGCACTTGTGGAAAAGGACAAGAAAATATTAGCATGCTTCGTTTTGATGTAAAGCCTTTCATTAATTCCATACCATAAACTATCCTAAATACCTTAAAATCCTCCGTGTTTTACTCCAGTGCACATGTTTGATCAAAGAGTTTTAACAAATATAAAATTCCAAAAGATTTAAAAAAAATATGCTGTAATATAGAAAATAGAAAGATAAAATGTTTACTTGATAATCTCATCAGGGCTTCCATATCTGAAAATGGTGTCTATACACTTCATATAGCAGTTGCCCCACTCTGTAAGTCACAATAAAGGAAACAGACACATTATAACAAGTTCATTAAAGCTTTACTGGGAGAACAGTGGGCATCGACAGGACAGAAACAAACACATGTAGCTAAAAGGCTGACAGGAAGTAAGTTGAGTTTAGTTTATATAAAAGCATCAAAGACAACAAGAAAAACTGAATAACCCACTGCTGATCCCTGGGCTGGAATCGAAATCAGATTCCACGTGGTGGAAAATGTCATTCAGCAGAACAATTTTGACAGAGACTGAATATGTATCTGTTTATATGTCTATCTAATCAAAGATAATAAATATATTATTTAGCCAAGATTCCAGAGACATGTTTCCTACCACAGTTAACAGAATAACTTACGTGTTACATTATTTGTTTGACATTCATTCTCACAGGGAGCCTGTGCTGACACGCAGCTCAGAGAGAGCACAGCAGACACCAGGAACCAGAGGATCCACCGCTTCATCCTGTGAAGAGACCTCATTTAGGATGAAAAAGAAACTGTTGATGCTTTTAAATAAAAGATGTTCACAAACTGAAAATGGGTTAATTCATTTAGATTTGCATTATTTTACAAAACTATACAAGCGGTGCAATCAGCTTTTATTCTTGTAAGAGTCTCAGATGGACGTTGAATACTGATAGAAAGACCATATCTATGGGGACGGATAAAGTGTTACATTTTACTGTTTTGAAGTATTTATGATTGGAGGAAGGCAGGAATTAAGTTGACATAGTTCAGAGCCATAAACTGTACAAAGAGAAAGACAGGGCAGATGGATGGGTCATCAGAACCTTGGAGAGTGCTCTTTCTACTGTTTCTAACTGGAAGTCAATGTTCCTTTGATGTGTGGTCACTCCATAACTTTAACTGCATGTTTTTTCTTTCGATCAAAGGACACCTTTTGAGGGCCAATATTTTAAGAAAAACACTGATCTTTGCCTTGTCAATTTATTTGTGTTTTTTCCTTAATATCAGCACTACATTTGCATTTCCAGACCAGCAGGAGCAGAATTCTTATGTGTCATATTCAAAGGACAGGGACAAAATAATGCTAATACTGCCACTACTGATCCTCGTACTTCTGTTACTGCTACTAATGATAATAATAATGATTATAATAATAACAGGACATCTGAATGTTAAATGTGAATGTTAAACAAATAAATTCAAGGTACATTTATACAATTTTACAATTTTCTTTAAATACCCACTGCATGAAAAAACAGTCAGAGAGGAGAACAAACACCCAAATAATTTACAGCTGTACGTATCTGCACAAGATGTTCTCTATATATAGTTAAATAATAATTTATATTCATTTCTCAGCCTTGTTCTTATCATCAATACAGAAAGTTAGATGTCTTTGTCATAAAGCAAACCAAAGCATAGCCTACCTTTGCATGTTGCTGTGGAAGTGAGCTGATCTGAGGAGGACACAGCAGATGTGACAGCAGGAAAACAAACAAATACGTAAACATGTCAAATTTGAAGAGAAACATAGAAAGTTTGTGAAGCAGCATGCAAATAAAATTCTGATTAAGGAAGCATCAGCTCGCACGAAAGCTAAAAATACCCTTATCTCATCTTTCTTGTCGTCACTGAGAATAATGCAGGATGAGCATCAGATTAATGAAAATATTATATTATTACACTGTCCACATATCAGGCTGTCCTAAAAGCTTCCTGAAAAGCCTGCAGCTGATCCAAAATGCTGCAGCTAGAGTACTGACAGGGACTAGAAAGAGAGAGCATATTTCTCCCATACTGGCTTCTCTTCATTGGCTCCCTGTTAAATCTAGAGTAGAATTTAAAATCCTTCTCCTAACATACAAGGTCTTGAATAATCAGGCCCCATCTTATCTCAAAGACCTCATAGTACCGTATCACCCCAATAGAGCACTTCGTTCTCAGACTGCTGGCTTACTTGTGGTTCCTAGGATACTTCAGAGTAGAATGGGAGGCAGAGCCTTCAGCTTTCAGGCCCCTCTTCTGTGGAACCAGCTCCCAGCTTGGATTCAGGAGACAGACACCCTCTCTATTTTTAAGATTAGGCTTAAAACTTTCCTTTATGATCAAGATTATACAGTGGTGTGAAAAAGTGTTTGCCCCCTTCCTCATTTCCTGTTTTTTTGCATGTTTGTCACACTTAAGTGTTTCGGAGCATCAAACCAATTTAAACAATAGTCAAGGACAACACAAGTAAACACAAAATGCAATTTGTAAATGAAGGTGTTTATTATTAAAGGTGAAAAAAAATCCAAACCATCATGGCCCTGTGTGAAAAAGTGATTGCCCCCTAAACCTAATAACTGGTTGGGCCACCCTTAGCAGCAACAACTGCAACCAAGCGTTTGCGATAACTTGCAATGAGGCTTTTACAGCGTTCTGGAGGAATTTTGGCCCACTCATCTTTGCAGAATTGTCCTAATTCAGTTACATTAGAGGGTTTTCGAGCATGAACGGCCTTTTTAAGGTCATACCACAACATCTCAATAGGATTCAGGTCAGGACTTTGGCTAGGCCACTCCAAAGTCTTCGTTTGTTTTTCTTCAGCCATTCAGTGGTGGACTTGCTGGTGTGTTTAGGACTCATTGTCCTGCTGCAGAACCCAAGTTCGTTTCAGCTCGAGTACACGAACAGATGGTCGGACATTCTCCTTCAGGATCTCTTGGTAGACAGCAGAATTCATAGTTCCATTTATCACAGCAAGTCTTCCAGGTCCTGACGCAGCAAAACAGCCCCAGACCATCACACTACCACCACCATATTTTACTGTTGGTATAATGTTCTTTTTCTGAAATGCAGTGTTCCTTTTACGCCAGATGTAATGGGACACACACCTTCCAAAGAGTTCCACTTTTGTCTCATCGGTCCACAGAATGTTTTCCCAAAAGTCTTGGGGATCATCAAGATGTGTTTTGGAAAAATTGAGACGAGCTTTAATGTTCTTTTTGCTCAGCAGTGGTTTTCTCCTTGGAACTCTGCCATGCAGGCCATTTTTGCCCAGTCTTTTTCTGATGGTGGAGGCATGAACGCTGACCTTAACTGAGGCAAGTGAGGCCTGCAGTTCTTTGGACGTTGTTGTGGGGTCTTTTGTGACCTCTTGGATGAGTCGTCGCTGCGCTCTTGGGGTAATTTTGGGCGGCCGGCCACTCCTGGGAAGGTTCACCACTGTTCCATGTCTTCACCATTTGTGGATAATGGCTCTCACTGTGGTTCGCTGGATTCCCAAAGCTTTGGAAATGGCTTTATAACCCTTTCCAGACTAATATATCTCAATTACTTCCTTTCTCAATTGTTCCTGAATTTCTTTGGATCTCGGCATGATGTGTAGCTTTTAAGGATCTTCTGGTGGACCTTACTGTGTCAGGCAGCTCCTATTTAAGTGATGTCTTGCTTGAGAACAGGTGTGGCAATAATCAGGCCTGGGTGTGGCTAGAGAAATTGAACTCAGGTGTGAAAAACCACAGTTATAGTATGTTTTAACAAGGGGGGCAATCACTTTTTCACACAGGGCCATGATGGTTTGGATTTTTTTTCACCTTTAATAATAAACACCTTCATTTACAAATTGCATTTTGTGTTTACTTGTGTTGTCCTTGACTATTGTTTAAATTGGTTTGATGTTCCGAAACACTTAAGTGTGACAAACATGCAAAAAAACAGGAAATGAGGAAGGGGGCAAACACTTTTTCACACCACTGTAGTTAGGGCTGGATCAGGTGACCCTGAACCACCCCTTAGTTATGCTGCTATAGGCCTAGCCTGCTGAGGGGGGTTCCCATGATGCACTGAGTGTTTCTTTTCTTTCATCTCTTTTTACTCTGTTTATACTCCACTCTGCATTTAATCATCAATTATTTATAATCCCCATTTCTCTTCCACACCATCTCTCTCCTCCCAACCAGTCATGGCAGGCCTGAGCCTGGTTCTGCTGGAGGTTTCTTCCTTCTCTGTAATTATTGTAGTGTCTTTATCTTAGAATATAAAACATCTTGAGGTGATTGTTTGTTGTGATTTGGTGCTATATAAATAAAATTGAATTGAATTAAATATTCAGCACTAAATTATATTATTAGAAAATTATACTATTTAGAAAATAGTTTGTCCTCAGTTTTAAAGCTGTTTGTTGGTCAATATCACAGACCAGCTGTACTAATTCTACAGACAACAGAAGGCAGTAGTATATATAGTAGTAGGATAAATTAAGTTGAAGCTAAATTTCCAACTTATACACATGGTTTTTCCTCCTGTTGTTACAGGAATAAAAGTTTAAAAATAAAATCTGCAGGGTTAAAAACGAAATAATCCTGTATCTTAAAACGTTTTGTATTCTGCAGAAAACCATGATTTGCATTGCAAACCATGAACGGGAAAGTGATGCTGAGTGGTGATGGAACCTGTTACTGTTGTCATATGACCTGAATTTCAGCCACATACTCAAC
This sequence comes from Pterophyllum scalare, assembly GCA_024447675.2. Taxonomy (NCBI): domain Eukaryota; kingdom Metazoa; phylum Chordata; class Actinopteri; order Cichliformes; family Cichlidae; genus Pterophyllum; species Pterophyllum scalare. The sequence goes on along the minus strand of JAMQGT020014770.1, from coordinate 92,095 downwards.
TCCATTGCAGATCATTATGTATTTATGGACAACCCTGGAGTGTGTCTGCTGTGCCTACATTTTATGACTGTGCGTTTGCTTTATTTCATCTATTGTGGGTCAGTCACACTAGAGTAAAAATAGGATGGCAATCTGCTTGTGATTAGGAAAAATCAATGGTTTCCTGATGAATGCATTGAACTTTTTTTTTTTTTGCTGTTGAAGACTAATCAGTCAGTGCAGTGAAGGAGTTGAAGTCATCAACTGTTTGTAGCTGAGCGTGCAACACTCCACTGGGTGACCATTTCAATTGCAAAGCAATCCCAGCAACCCCTTTAGGGGTTGGAGCCCCCACTGTGGGCTCAGTACCTGTATGAGATGTAGGGCACACCTGGGTGCTGAACTGTGGGGTCCAAAGGCAGTATGGACCAATAAACACGCTTGCCCACAGTGGGAAGGTGTGGATGAGCTGTGTGGTAGAGAAAATGCACACTTATCCCACATACACTGCAAGCAGGTGTGTTCACATAGGACCCACAACTGTTTAGATACCCGGGATCAACCATCCAAAGCAATGCACAAGAGAGGTGAAGATGAGAGTGCAGGCATGTAAGAGCGGGTGGAGACAAATGTTGAGGGTGGAGGTGTGACAGAAGGATTGCAGCAAGAGTGAAAGGGAAGGTTTACAAGATGGTAGCTAAAGTTTATGGTTTGGAGACGGTAGCTTTGATTTAAAAAAAAAAAGACAGGAGTTGAGATCTTTGACTGGGAGTCACTAAAATGGACAGGATTACATGTGAGTATATAAGACACAGCTCAGGTTGAGTAGTTTGGGGACAAAGTTAGAGAATCAAGGCTGAGATGGTTTGGACATGTGCAGAGGAGGGACGGTGGATATATGGTCAAAAGATGTTGAATATGGAGCTGCCAGGCAGGAAGGAAATAGGAAGACCACAGAGAAGATTCATGCAGTGAAGGAGGAAATTTAGAGGGCTGGTTTGACCGAGGAGGGAAAGGGTGAGATTCTTCTTTCACCTGCTCACTTTAGGGGTCACGTGAAAGGAGAAGAACAGGTGAGAAGAACACGGTGAGAGAAAAAGTAAACGTGAGAAAAGTGAGAAGAAAGTTTGTTTGAGAAATCTTATTTAAAAAGTGGCGAGTGTGGCTGCAGATAATGGATCCTGACCGTCCTCTGCACCCTTCACTGGGCAAACAGGAAACACTTTCTCTAACATCTGCTCCAGCTTCACTCACACAAGCACAGATACTTCACCTTCTTATACCTCCGTTCATTTTATAATCAAGCTCCTTTTTGTATCATAATAGGTTTAATTTAATGAGTTCTTTACCTTTTAAATGGCTGCTGAAGTTTTCTAACTTTTGGGATAAATAAAGTACTTCTTATCTTATGTTTCTGACACCTTGTTGTGCTAGCCTGTGCTGGTAGTGCATTTGGGAGAGCTGTTCAGTGTTTTCCTTTTTCATGAAATCAAAGGTGATCTGATCTCACCTTCAAATATACATAATATATATATATATATATATATATTATTTTTATATATATATATATATATATGTATATATATATATATATATATATATAGTCAAAGGGCTATGTTTGAATATGAGATGATGAGCTGCTGAAACCAAACCAAATGTCCGTGCAGGTGCAAATAAACGAAGCTGAACCTGAAGCCACCTGATGTTCATGTTGATGAGGATGACCACACTGACACGTTTCCTGCTAGTTTTTATTTTTCATGTAATTCAAATGCATTCAAAGCTCTACTTTAGCTCCTAATTAGCTTCAGGTGGTTTTCTGTGACCACTAAACCCCGAACAATACTCAGATGACCCAGCTTTGCACCAGCGTTTAAACGCACCAAGTTACACACGAATCTGGGAAAATGTGTCTCACAAACTTTGTGCAGTCGTAACTTTAGTTTTGTCCGTGTGTATCACGTGATTCGTGCGTAACTTTAGTTTTGTCCGTGTGTATCAGGTGACGTTTGCTTTAAATGAGGCATTACACTATCAAGAAACTAGGCAACTTATTACAAGTTTGGTATTATATACAGTATTTTGGTACAATGGAAATATAATTTGACTATATAGACAGAACACAAATTCAATTAATAGGATGGCACAACTTAACACACTCAACGTGAAGACAACTCCAGATATTTAGACTAAGCTGTTCGGAAAAGCCCTTATCAGTGAGGCTAATCGAAAAAGCCCGGCTGAATTGACTCGATGTTTAGAGATACCTATGGTATACCATCTGTACCCATGGCAACAGGCCATGTGATCTGACAAATTCTGATTTACTCTTCCAGGGTGACGAGAACTTCTTTAAAATGTTACTTACAAGAAGCTTAGTAATACTGTAACTTGTAAAGGAACTGTTACTCACATCAAATCCTCAAAAGCTGATGTAAGCTGATTACCTAAAACATAATAAATGTCTTCCAGCATTGATGACTGACCCTCCATCGTTCCAAAACTGTGTCTTCATTTTGTTTATGTACATTTGTGGACAGTATATATATATATATATGGGGGGATTCCTAAGACATGCTGGTCGACATATAGAATATCCGAGCCTGGAGATAAATTTAGAGATCGCTTTCATAGATCTGGAATGTACTGTCTTAAGCTGTACTGTCTTAGCTACCAACAGCTGAAGCAGCTTAGCTCACATAAAGAAGAGTTCTAGCTAACAGAGAAATGCATGGAGAACTGTATCAAACTACTTGACACATAAAACGCAATCTGAAATAATCTAAAAATACTCATTATAATCGGATAACAAAGTGTGCAGGTTTAAACTTTAACTTACTTCAGAGGGTAGACCACCGTGATGCCCCGCCATAACGGTCTCCTGCTCTTCCTTTGGGCCTCTCAGTTTGACTGGCTGTTTTCCCAGCCAGAGAAGCATTGACCACCCAGTGGTCGTTTCTTTTAACCAAGTAATTACATTTGTACAGCTCACAAACGCATATATAAACAGTCTTAGAATATTAAAAAGTAGATGTAGGTGTATGTGTTGTAACTAAAGTGTGCTGAGGTATCCCATCTTCCACAGAAAATCGTCTTTGCCACTTGGGCACAAGTATAGAGTGAAATAAGTTCAGCGGAACCCCCCCCCCCACTAAACCCCGAACAATACTCAGATGACCCAGCTTTGCACCAGCATTTAAACGCACCAAGTTACACACGAATCTGGGAGCTCTCCGGAAGCGTGAAATGTGTCTTACAAACTTTGTGCAGTCGTAACTTTATGGCACTGTAGCGTCCCGGTTGAAAAGATGATCTCTCAAACTGATGTTTCACAATCTTTTTTTATTGAACTGAACAAATATATTATATATATTGAACAAATATACAAAATAAAATACCATTAGTAACTCAAACAGTATGTTGCCTTTGACCTTTTAACATTGTTTTCTATTATTTCCTGTACCATGAATTAAAACAAGATATGCCATGTTTGAACATTCTATGACCTTACATAACACACAACACTAAAGCTTGTTAACCTTTGTATTGCTAAGCATGACCAATCCGCATTAGCACCTCTAGTGGGTGCGAATGTAACTGCAACCATTAAGCGCTACTATATGCTTCGTAAAGTATAAATAAATATGCACTGACACAACAAAATGCAAATACCAACCTTGTTCCCTCATCAACCAGGTGCTAAGGAACCATCCACAACTTAAAATGACTTCTTAACAATTCTTTTCTCCGTCCTTGACCGTGGAGCACACCTTCTCTCTACACATTCGAATCTCTGCTCAGGATGAGATCTTTGACATGGTGAAACCTAAAGATCCCTACAAGATCACGCTCCAGGTGAACAGCTGTCAGGGCGATACAGTGGTCAGCATCCTGATTGACCTCAACGGCTTCTGGACTTACGAGAACAGAGAAGTGCTGGTGGCAAATGACAGTGATGGGAGCGGCAGCAGCAGCAGCAGCAGGGGCAGCATGGCTGACTTTGATGATATTTGAAGAGGATTTCGGGTTGAAACAAAGAGACTGTCTTCATGTTTGACTCCCAAAAACAGCAGCAGAACCAACCTGTTTTTACTTGCAAACTTGTGAAGGCCTCAAGGTGACAGAAGGTTTGGACGAAGAAAAGTGAGATGCTTGTAAATACTAATATTTATTCACTATTAATATATATATATATATATATATATATATATATATATATATATATATATATATATATATATATCTTTCTCTAAGTTTTTGTAAAACTAAACATGAGCTGCAGGTATGGAAAACATTTTCAGGTTTTGCTGTAAATGTTCTTCACATCTTCATCCACATCTTCTCTCCCACATTCTTTTATATAAAAGAGATATGGACATTTAAATACAGAGGAACACAAAGAAACTTGTAATACCAGTACTAATTTCAATGCCAATTGTTTGCATCATGTATATACTTCTTAAAGGTTTGAGTCATATTAAATCTGCATAAAACTAACAGCATTTCATAAAGACAATAGCAGACCAAAAGTCAAATATGGTGGCAGTGTGATGGTCTGGGGCTCCTTTGCTGCTTAAAGACAACTTGCTGTAATGAGAACATGTGAACCATGAATTCTGCTCTACCAGAAGATCCTGAAGGAGAATGTCCAGCCATCCGCTCACGCCCTGAAGCTCAGGCACACTTTGGTTATGCAGAAAGACAACGATCTGAAACACACCAGCAAGTTCACCTCTGAATGCAGTGTTGTAGTCAAGACCACCTAACCCAAGACCGAGACCAGAGTGTATCGAGACTGAGACAAGTCCAAGACTTTCAGCGTCCAAGACCGAGGGAGGGCGAGACCGAGACAAGACCAAGACACAACTGAACTAATCAACTTTATTAGTACAATACTACAACAAACAACAACTAAGAAAGAAACACCCTAAATATGTTTTGAACTACTAGGGCTGGGGAATATGGACCAAATATAATATCTTTTTTTTTTAATTTTTTTTTACTTGAATGGTAATATATCTTGATATTTTTGTTCTTCCCAAAAGGTGTACATAAAAAGGCACTTCGGAGTCAAAGCTACATGTCCCAAATGTCACACAGAGACTTTTATTAACATTGAGCTGTAGATGTACATGAGAAATTGCTTAAAAATAAAGCACTGGCCTATTTAAATAATAATGCTCCTCAAATAAATTAATGTTTTTTTCCCTTCATAACAAAAGACTCACAGCTGTGCTATTAAAATGTAAATAGAAAAGATCCAGAGCAAAAATAGCAAAAGATTGGCTTATTCTTTAAAAAGTCAGTGTGCAGTGAAGTAGACTTCACCAAAGCGCTTCCTTCCTCCTGTGTGTACTGCTGTACATCTAGTCCTCTGTACAGATAACACAACATGTAAACAGACTGAATGAACAAACTTCCAACCTTCAGTCAGCAGGATTGTAGCCAGCTCAGTAAATCCATAGACATATGCGCTGAAGTATCACAGCAACGGGCCCACCCGCTCAATGCGGGGTCGTATCCACCGGCTGCATCACGAAGACACAAACGGACCAACTTCCGCTATTAAAGTCACGTGACTTACGGTACAAACCAACAGCCAGGTTCTCTTGGGGTCCCGGGCGATGCCAAAGCGTACGAACGGACGCAGTATGAAGGCTGTATGTACACAAAACACGGCGATAGCGGAGGATTACAGGTTTCCAAAAGTCGCCGACGTCACCGTGAAAAGTTGCTAAATTTGTAGCTTGTGGCTTTTTGGGGGAAAAAGTCTCTAGGGGGTGTCTGACAAGTCGCTAAGTTGGCAACAGTGATAACTTCCGCAATAAAAAAAATGCTGCCCAGAGAGGAAGTACAATGACGTCATCGCCCATCAAAGCACTGAATAGTGACGTTGCAGGGGGTGTGTGTCACCAGAGACTATATAGATATAGACCAACTTCAAAGAGTTCCAGTTTGTGTTTTTGCAAATCAGGAGATTTAAGAAAGCAATATCAGCCTTCAGTATTAAACTGATTCAGCCAACAAACAAACGAAACAACAATGTCACAGAACAAACTGATAAAACTGACACATGCAGTGAGGAGAGAAATAACTGAGCCTGTGGAACTTCAGGCTGAGGATGAGATTTGTGCAACTGCTGCTGACAGCCAGTTAAACATTGCACCTGCGGAGCAGAGCAAGAAAGATTTGGAAATTCCAGTTGAGATATTTCAGAAACTAAAGGATAGTGAGGCGTGTCTGAACAAGTGGAATAAGGCCATCAGGGATAAGGTGACTGGGCTTGAAACTCTGTTAAGACAAAAGAAAGCAGAGAATGAAAATTTGTTGGCAGAGATTTGCATTCTTGGGGAAGATGAGAAAATCTTCACTCAAAAAAAAAGGGATCTCACTGCTGAACTCGCCCATCTCCAAAGCCTTACTCAGACAAAACATGAGGAGATCAGACATTTGAAAGAAAAAATAAATGATCCTGATTGTTGTGTGGATGACACTGCATGTGACAAAGAGGAACAAGTGGCACTTCTGACTGCAAAAATGGAGGCAGAGATTAAAACAGTTGAGATGAACCTGCATGATCTTCAGGAAAAAGAAGATTTTCTCTTTGATCAAAAGAACCTCGTTGTTGCTGAGCTGATCCAGGTGGAGAGCCACAGAGACAATCTACAGACAAAGGCTTTAGAGCTTAGGCAGACTGTAGAAGATCTCAAACACCAAATGGGAGAAGCTGAGTATCAAATAATGAAGAATGAAGATGGAATAAAACACCTGAACAGGATAACTGAATACAGCCACAAGGAGGTAGAGGATCTGATGAAAGACAGAGAAATTAGGAGACAGATAAACCAAGATCCTAAGGATCAGCTGAGTTTGCTCCAGGAGGAAAAGATATTGACTGTCTCTGAAGAAACGATGAATCCTGTTGCAGAACCCCCTCCTAACACTGGCTCGTGGTTTCCCAGTACCAAATGCCTACTTGCAGTAGGTTTGGGTCTTGCCGTGGGGGGCCTTCTAATCTATTCAGCTTTCTGAGCCACCTCAATGTTGGAAAGACACAATGCATGCATTCTAGCTGTTCTTCAGCTATTGTATCTATTCTTCATGGGACTGGGCCTGCAATCTCCTCGAACCCTACTGACCCTTTCAGCATGGTCCGGTTCTCTTTCAAATAATGCAATGCTGTTTTCCACCTAAACTCCAAAGAGCCTTATGTTGCTTGTATTACCCAAATCAAAGTAGATGTGTGCGCTCTTTTTCCCCTCACCTCCCAACCGGTCACAGCAGATGGCTGCCCCTCCCTGAGCCTGGTTCTGCTGGAGGTTTCTTCCTGTTAAAGGGAGTTTTTCCTTCCCACCGTTGCCTTGTGCTTGCTCATAGGGGATCATTTAATTGTTGGGATACAATACCAGTCAAAAGTTTGGAGACACTCATCCATTCATATGAATGGCTAAATGTGTCCAAACTTTTGACTGACACTGTGTAGGATTTAATTTAAATTGGCTTGAAAAACTGTAGAACTCAGGTTCTCTGAACAACAGGCAGTTGTTTTCACTTTATGTATTGATGTAAAGAAGTATTTCTTTATTTCAATAAAAATAAATTCTATACAATTACAACCTATCCAGCATTTGTTCAAAAATTCTTTCATTTTTGTTATGATCTGTACTTAGTACACATTTTACCACAGGCAAGTTGCAGTTTACATCCATGTGTGTACACTCATGATACAGTATACTTATGTAGTGATTTATGGTCAAAACCTCATCTTTGACCATCAGTTGCTTGAATGCAGTTCTTACTGCCAACGGTGGCACAGCTGTGGATATCATTTTTCCCCCTTAAGTGAAATTATAATTTAAAACTGCGCTTTGTATTTACTCAGATTACCTTTGCCTAATATTAACATTTGTAACTTGTGATTTGAAACGTGAAAAATTTAAATAAATAAAATAAACTAGGTACTTTTTGACTGTAAATAAAAGTCTCCTACAAGAAACATTCCAGGAAGTCACTACACAATAAAAAAAACACACACACACTCTTGATTATTTAAAGATTTTATTTACAAACAAAATATAGAAATATAAAGTTTTACCTAAATTAGCAAATATTTTGCATATGTTAACCTGCTTTACAGTAAAAATAACCAGAAAGCGCCAACATCTGATGCTGCTGACATTTCACTAACAGTCTGCATGTGGACCACTGCTGCTCTGCTCTGAGATCTGAGGCCTGCCATCACACCACACAGCCAAAGAGAAGATGAAAATAATTTATAAGAGGCTCAGGGTGGCCGAGAAGTATACATGAGCCACTCTTCACATCAGTGTAGAGCATCAGATTTAACTGTCAACAGGATTTAGATTTTATGTTAAGAGGGTAGGATTACAAATCTGACGTTAGCATCAAAGTCAGTTTTAACAACACGCTTGTTACAGCCCAACCAGACTCTCACTGCAGTCACATCCAAGGAAAAATGCAGCCAATCACTGACATCTCAAGAAAAGGAAGCAGCAGATTTCATTTTCAAGTGACACAGAAATAAATTAGTCAATATACACACCAGGCACGTGGAAACGCAGTGCTCAAACAAGCTGATCAGAAATGAATAAATTTCAACAAAAGGTCAATAAATAATTAAGGATCGCAGTTAAGGAGGGTTACCTTCTACACAGCAGGTGAAAGATTATGAAGAATGGAGCACTTAAATACATTAAAACATTTATAAGCAGTAAAGATCTTTGGATGGCCACAAATTAGTCAGGTTTGTTCACAGCAGGGGCCTCATTTTCAAATTCAGCTGGTAGGGACTTAAAACTTTGCTTTGACATGGAAAATGATCTTCTAACAATGTCTGGATTTGATGTTATTTTTCAGCTGGCTTGCTGCACTTTGTCCTGCCTACACATTCAAGTCTGTAGTGAATTATATTATAATTATGGCAGGAATGATTAGATGAAAGATATGAGTAATATACTGGCAGGACAGACAGAAAGGGTCAGTTCACCCCACAAATCATTTGCATCACTCCTCTAGCCGGTGCTTTTTACGAGCTGCTCTGTCAGAAGTCACGACGGTGCGACTGACTAACATTACGGCTCAACTGAAAGTGACCCCACGTTTCCATCTTATTATGCCACCTCACACCAGAGCAATATAGAGCTCCATGCCAGACTTACACTGACCTTTTATAAATCAAAACACCCTGTGAGGAAAGAGCAAATATTAAAGAGGAGCACACAGGAGTGTACGGTCATGATGAACTTATAAACCACTAAGAGACTGTGTAACAAACTATATAATTTCTGTGGAAATGCTCTAATCTTCATTTTGTAAATACTTTTATCTTGAAAACCAGAAAAAATATGTACATTACCTACTATGTACTAATACACAGTCCTATAAGAATATGAGTTCATGCCGGTCTATTGGTTTGTCTTTTATAAAGATTTTTAAGGCTTTTTCTGTATTTTCAAATTCCAGACATGCAGCAAAGATGTGCTGAACTGGAGAAGAGTGCAAACTTTTGAGCAAAGATTTCTCCATCTTCATTTGCATATCAGTATGGAAACAACTTTTTTCTGTTTAGCAGAGGCGATGGGACCAACTCACTCTCTTATGTCCATCCAGTTCTGGATGTTTGTTTTTTTAATATCTGTTTGTTATTAATGATTGATTTGTGATTTTTAGCATCTATTTGACAGATTTAACTGTTGGCATTTTGAAGTGAGCTGAGCCCAGGCCCTGTTTAATAGCCATAGATGTACATTCACAGGTCAGGCTAGTGCAGCCACTTCTACAGCCCTTTGTGTGTTTCCCGGCACTCTATAATCTTATTTTATAAAATTAAGAAGAAAAAAATCTACCCAGTTGTGTAATCTAATAGGTGTTTTAACTGTTTATCGGCTGACAGAAATGTGTGTGTTGGAGGTTTTTGTCTGCCAGCATTATTCTTCAGGAAGGGAGAGGAGACGGGACTCTGTTGGCGTCTGGCTGCATATACAAATGTAACTTACAGACATTCCACAGAATGCTTACTACCATATAAGGTAAGGAAAGAGCCAAGAATGCTGTTTATTACATGTTGTAAACTGAGTTTATGTAACCCACGTGACTTTACTGTGAAGGTCTGAAATAAAAGCGTGACAAGGAGATTGATCCGTAGGAGACCACTTCCTCTTTGTTCAGTGAAAGGTCACATCCCTTGACCCGGGAGCTGAGCTCAGAGGATGGGATTTTCCTCCTTGCGCAAGTAAAACTAAGAAAGCTGCTGGTGTATTTGTTCATTGTTAATTTTGAATGATTTGAACCTATCAAACATACTCAGTGCCGATTGGCCTAACTGACCAGCTTTTCTGATGCCAATCTGTTCAGAGTTTAAAGTTAGTTTGTTTATTCTGATTTCTGGAACTGGGCTTTGGTGATCACTGTAAGGACTTTCGCTGACGGCAGCTTTGCATGTTAAATAACAATTTTAAGAGGCGAGAGATGGGTGAAAAAAAATGCATCTTTTTGGAGCTCATTTTCCATTTTTTCCAGTTTGCAGACGATGTTCACGTAGCTGAAAAGTTTAGAAAAGGCAGATATTGGTTATCACACATAATATTTGTGGCTTTAATGTGCAAGTGTTTTTAAAATTTCTCAAATTTTTGCAGGAAAGATTAAAATCTTGTAATAAGTTGCCTAGTTTCTTGATAGTGTAATGCATCATTAAAAGCAAAACTGTGTCTTCATTTTGTTCATGTACATTTGTGGACAGTATATATATGGGGGGATTCCTAAGACATGCTGGTCGACATCATAAGAATATCCGAGCCTGGCTAACAGAGAAATGCATGGAGAACTGTATCAAACTACTTGACACATAAAACGCAATCTGAAATAATCTAAAAATACTCATTATAATCGGATAACAAAGTGTGCAGGTTTAAACTTTAACTTACTTCAGAGGGTAGACCACCGTGATGCCCCGCCATAACAGTATCCTGCTCTTCCTTTGGGCCTCTCAGCTTGACTGGCTGTTTTCCCAGCCAGAAAAGCATTGACCACCTAGTGATCGTTTCTTTTAACCAAGTAATTACATTTGTACAGCTCACAAATGCATATATAAACAGTCTTAGAATATTAAAAAGTAGATGTAGGTGTATGTGTTGTAACTAAAGGGTGCTGAGGTATCCCATCTTCCACAGAAAATCGTCTTTGCCACTTGGGCACAAGTATAGAGTGAAATAAGTTCAGCGGAAAAAAAAAAACACTAAACCCCGAACAATACTCAGATGACCCAGCTTTGCACCAGCATTTAAACGCACCAAGTTAAACCTAAAGGTGAATTCTGTCCTGTTAAAAACGATGGTTGACCCAAACAGCAGCTAAGCTGGGAAACACGAGATCCAACCACGATGCTGCACAGGAAAGGTTGAGGACCATTTAAGCTGTGTTTTTGGTCATATTTACTCGTTATTACAGCAAATATTTAGGTTCTTGTGTTGTTTCTCTTTGTATCCATGAGGTGAATTAGCATTTGTTCAGTGCTCTCGTGAACAACCCCACTCTAATGTTAACATGTCAATCACATACCATATTTATGAATCATCCCACCAAACAAGTGTTTTGACTTAATGTTTGAATGTCTTAGTCACCACTGAAAATAAAGTTATGGCTTTTTTTTTTCTACATTTGTGTTTCATTGTCAGGATCCTGAGGTGTGACCCAGTACCTTCTGCTTCTGGGACTTTGATTTCTGTTAGTCTTTGTCTCTGTTTGGTTCTTAGTTGTGAGTTTTTGCAGTTTTGTTGGTTTCTTTATTCATATCCCCAGGCTCTCTTAGTTTTGATATCTGAGTACTGTTCTTGGTTTTAGTTAATTCCCTGGTTTCACCGTGTTTTCCTTGTCAAGTCTGGTTTCCTGTTTCACTTTGTTGGTCTCTTGTCTCTCATGCTTTGTGATTCCCATGTCCTTAATGACCTGGTGTGTATTTATTGTCTCCATCTCTCCATGCACTTTGTCATGTCATCTTTCCCTCGTGGTTCCCTGCTGGTAGTGTGTATCCTAGTTTCATGTATTAGCACTCTGGATAACTTCCCTGGAAAACCCGTCCTCAGAAAAAATGTCTCCAGATTGTTGTTACTCTGTCCATCTCTGTTTGCTTTTTAACCAGACCTGCAACATCACAGACAGCTCGATCGGCCCGGGCAAGATGAAGGTAAGCTCTACCACTGTGACCAGTGTGGAAACAGGTTTAGACACTTGTGGACTCTAAAGACTCATCAGCCACCCACACAGGTGAGTACGGAACCCCGCGAGGGACATGGGGGGGTGGGGGTATGAGGAAAAGGAAAAAAAACTAGAGTTGTACTTTTGTGAGATCTCGCAAAGCTTTTTAATGTTAGGCCATGCGCTTCTGCGTCAGTCTTGATACGGCAGCATCCGTCAGGACGTTGAAAGGATTGGGGAGAGATTGCCAGCAAAAGTTGCCTTTAATTTATAATTGAGTGGTTACTGTTGACCGTAGCCACGGCAAAACTGTACAGGCATGAAGGAATGACCCTGGCTGACTGTCTCACTCTCACACCACCACTGCTTCACTCTGCCTGTGCAGACAGACTGCACATAAAACAGCTGCTGCTGTGTTTTTGTTGGAAAACTCAGCACTACGACACTACACCACATTACGCTGACGAGTGTCTCGTATGTGCATCAGACAACACAAACTTACATTTTTAAACTACAGATATCAAAACATGCATGACTGATGTTTGCATCAAATGAGCGATCACACGCTGGTTTCAGGCAGCTGAACTGGGTGTGTGTAAACTTTAATAATAATTGACCAAAGAAATTTCCTTTTTACTTCAGCTGATGAGTAAACTCTCTCAGGCAGTTTTAAGCTTTCTGGGAGTCAGCGTGATCAGCTTTGTTCAACAGTGTAGCACAAAGCTGACGCTGGTGTAGCAACAGGCTTAATTTTCAGTTCATTCAAAAATAAATTTTTAAAAACTAACTGCTTGTGTTTTCTGTCTTTAAGAGCATTTTTTAAGTTTCATTGGATGATCCTGTCAGTTTGTTCAGATTTATAAATGTGAAGATGCAGGTTAAAGCTCTGTGAGGCAAAGAAGAAGCCATACGTGAGCATCGTCTTCTCTCGGACAAAGCTCATTTAAACCGGACCGAAGCAAAGTGGAAAACTGCTCTGTGGTCACAGGAATTTAACTTTGAAATTCTTTTGGAAAACATGGATGCTGCATCCTCCGGACTAAAGAGGAAAGGGACCATCTGGCTGGTTGTCAGCATTCGGTTTAAAAGCCTGCATCTCTGATGGTGTGGTGGTGCATCAGTGCCTATGGTAATGCCAGCTTGCACATCTGCAGCTCCTGTCCTGCAGACTCATGCTCAAATTCAACCCTGTACATGAAAATAGGCTCAGAAATATAATTATTTATTATTCCTGTCAGTAAGACATTATACGTGACAACCAGAAGACCCACAAAGATCAATAAGATTTCCCATTAAAACAATAAATGTTTAAAACAGCAAATGTTTTTGAACTGTTTATCAAAATTATGATTAAGAAATGGTCCAAATAATCCCAAACATACAAAGTGAACAAGAACACAATACAACATGTCAGGCTTTTATTTTGTTTTGGCATTTGTTTCTGAAGATAATCAATGATTATAAAATCATGCTTCAGTTTCCTTTAAATCTTTCATGATCCTTAAAGGCAGGAAAACAGGATAAATGTCACTTTTGATTATGTTGTTATCTCTACATACAAGAAAACGAGAGAAATCCCAAATGTGGGAAGAAAGCTGCAGACGTGCTGTATAAAAAAATATTGTGTTGACATTGAGAGAAACAAATGTGAGAAAATCAGTTTCATTGATGCCCACAAAGGAAAATGAGAATCACATCAAGGGCCTCGTGTCTTCATGAGCTTTAATGTTGTCACAAATGCTTCTACACAACCTTCCCGTGTCCACACAGACACAAACTCACAAACCCTCTTTCAAAGGCCTGAATGTGAGAGCTACTTGCAGTGCAGAGCATTTAATCAAACAAAATATTAAAGTAACAAATCTAAAACGTGGTGTTTAACAGCGTGTGTCACAGACCTACACAGAACAACCTAACGGCCTCATTCATTAGAAATCACACAAACAAACAAAAGCAAAAGTACGTCTGCAGTCTTAAATCGTGTCATTTCTACAGTCTGACCTTCTGCTGCTTTACACACAAACCTAAAAGCTGTAAACAAACTTAGTAAATGGATCTTTCTACGCTCCATAAATGTGCACTTCCTCCTCCTGTGACAACTGTCTGATAGTAGCATCACCTTTACCTTTTTGGGCAGTTCTGGTACTTAGTTTATTTATTTATTTATTTGAGCGTTTAATGAAATACGGTTTGTTTTGTGCAGGTTGGAATGAGTGGGTGAGGCGGCTGCGGGTGGGGCCCCAAGGAATGGGGAATGAAGATGCTGGGGGGCAACAGGGGTAGGGTCGGTGGGTACTGAACCTTGGTATGGTAAAGTCAAGTTTTCTGAGTCTTCTGAGTCTTCTGAATCTTCTGAATCTGCTGAATCTTCTTGGCCCTCTGAGTCTTCTGACTCCTCTGAGTCTCCGGGGATTTTAGCAGAAGCTTTAGGATAGTATAAACCGAACCCAGGACAGAGCGGCTGACTGAACCTGGCCTGGACTCTGTGGAGGAGCGTCATGGTTTCAGTGGTTTTACAGATGCTGTAGAAGGACAGAACACCTGCACTGTGATCCAGGTACACTCCGATTGTGGATGACCGCGGACCTGAGACAGGAGTTCTGATGTTGTTATGTCTGAACTCATAACCATAGCGGAAACACTCCAAAGCCCATGACTTATTACTGTTTCCAAACGCGCTCTCTCTTCCTGACCTGCTGATATCCTTGTAAGCTGCTGCTATAAAAACATCATTCCCGTGCCACTCCACCTCCCAGTAACAACGTGCTGCAAGACTCTCTCTACACAACACCTGAGACCAGTCAGTGAATCTGTCTGGGTGAGCATGATACCTCACACCTTTAGCAGCATTATTTTCTACTTTTAAGCTATGCACATGTTTGATGTGCTGGTGTGCTGTGTTTGGATTGAAGGTGATCTGACATTTATATTCTAAGAATTCAGCTCTGGTTTTGGGCTCTGGCTGTGACAGCCAAGCATCCCCTGCAGTGTCACTCAGTGCGGTTATAGTCCACTCCTCACTCAGGAGGTCTGGTTTCTTTGCCCTCTGAAGCAGCTGCTGTCACATCCTCGGTGTACCTCTGAGGATCAGTATTGATGCTGGGGGAGTCTGCAGCTTCACTGAGAGGAGACAGTAAGGTGTAGTCGTGTAGAAACTGGGTGGGGTCGTCTGTGTGTGAGAGCTGCTCCAGCTCAGTGTTTCTCCTCAGCTCAGAGATCTCCTGCTGCAGCCTCCTAAGCTCATTAACAGGACTCCTGCAGATTTCTGACAAGACCTGATCTGCTGCTTCACCTCTGTGAAGATCTCCTCACTGTCTCTCTGCTTGATAGCAGACTGATTGATGTTTCCACCTCCTGCTGCAGCACCTTCAGGTGTTTCTGTCCATCCTGGATTCTCTGCTGGATTTTCTGTCGACTCTCCCTGAGCTCTCTCTGCTTCTCACTCATTTCTGCTGCAGCTGAAACTGTTTCATGGCCTCGATGTTCATCCATGGAGCACAGATAACAGATACACTGCTGATCAGTGCGGCAGAAGATCTTCATCACCTCACTGTGGCGAGAGCAGATGATCTCCTGGAGCTTCTGGGACGGGTCCACCAGCTTGTGTTTTTTAAAGGCAGCTAGCTTCATAGTGAGGCTGGAGGTGCTGCTCACAGTAAGAGACCAGACACTGCAGACAGGACTTGATGGCTTTCAGCTTCCTCCCAGTGCAGACATCACAGGTCACATCTCCTAATCCAGGAATACCAGAGGAAGCAGCTTGGAGTCCAGTCTTCTCTGTGTCCTCCACTAAACCTGCTATCACGGTGTTTCTCACCAGAGCAGGCCTCGGTGTGAAGGTCTGTCTGCACTGAGGACAGCTGTGGCTTTCCTTCTGATCCTCTCCATCCCAGTAGCTTTTAATACAGTTCATACAGTAGCTGTGTCCGCAGGGAAGAGTCACCGGATCCTTCAGCAGGTCCAAACAGACCGAACAGCAGAGTTTGTCTCGGTCCGGCTGATTTTCTTGCTGTGCCATTTCCAGGATGATAATGTTGAAAACTCACCAGCTCCTCGTCAGTCAGAAGAACACAAAAACTCTTTATTCCCCACGTATTATTATTTTTTTTAAAAAAAGCAGATCAGATCCACCAGGCTTCTTGCTGGATGACACAAAAACTGGAGCCGCTTGGCTTCTAGAACACTGAACATAAACCTGATTTTCAGGATCACCTAGATGACTGAGCAGGGTTCGTCTCTTAAAGCAACAGGACAACAAAAAGGTCCGCAGCAGAGGAGGCTGGCTCATAGAGGCACAGAAGGGGTTAAAGTAGGTGGTGTCATGCCAAAAAGGCGATTTCTGCTATTTGTCAAAAATGATTTCCGTATTTAAACTGTTGTAAAGAGTTTGTTCACCTATAATCTGTCAAACATCTTCTTCATGAATGATGAGCCAGAAAGAACATTCCTGTCACAGGGTAGGAGCTGCAGTCAGATTTTGGTGAAGTGACTTTTAAAACTGCACCTGCAAAGTTACACTCTGGCCTCTGCATATAAGGTTCCTCCTCTCTTTTTCAGAAGCAACAGAAAGAAAAAATGACTCAGAAAAGCAAAAAGGCTGGAAAAGTACAAAAACGAAACAGCTGGAGGAACATTTCGCAGCTAATTAGGTCGGTAACACGATCATCTCAGACAGGCTGAATTATCAGAATTTGGATTGAAGAGGTTCAAAAATCGGCAAAAGTGTGTGTCTGCAACATGCTAAACAATTTCAGAATAATCTCAACATAAACTTGCAGTCATGTTGGATATCTCATCATCTTCAGTAGTAAATATCAAAAGATTCTGAGAATCCACAAATGCAGTTTGAAGCTCTGTCATGCAGAGAAGAAGCCACAAGTGCAAACATGATCCAGAAACGCCGTCATCTACTTCTTTATTCAGGGAGGACGTGTTAATGAGCTTCAGGAGAAGCTGCAGCAGGAGTTCTCTGCGCTGAGGAGGAGAAACGCTGAGCTGGAGCAGCTCACACACAGACGACCCCACTCAGTTCCTGCACAACTACACCTTACTGTCTCCTCTCAGCGAAGCTGCAGACTCTCCCAGCATCAATACTGATCCTCAGAGGTACACCGAGGATGTGACAGCAGCTGCTTCAGAGGGCAAAGATAAACTACAGAACCTCCTTAGTGAGGAATGGAGCAAAACCTCTCTGAGAGAAACTGCAGGGGATGCTTGGCTGTCACAGCCAGAGCCCAAAACCAGAGCTGAATTCTTAAATTACAAACATCAGATCACTTCAGATGAAAACACCGGATACCAGTAGACCAAATGTGCCCATGAGTTAAAATTACTACTCGAAGCGGTAGGTATGATGCTCACCCAGACAGATTCCCTGGCTAGGTCTCAGGTGTTGTGTAGAGAGAGAGCACTTTGGAAACATGAGGCGTTGCAGTGTTTCTGCAGTGGCTGTAAATTATAACAACATCAGAACTCCTGTCTCAGGTCCGCGGTCATCCACAGTGTACCTGGATCACAGTGCAGGTGTTCTGTCCTTCTACAGCATCTGTAAAACCACTGAAACCGTGACGCTCCTCCACAGAGTCCAGGCCAGGTTCAGTCAGCCGCTTCTGGTTGGTCTCGGTGTATATGGTGACGACGCCTGCGACTCTTTAAATGAAACGCCACCTGCTGTTCAAACACAGGAAGCTTAACAACCCCTAAAGCCCTTTAAAAATCATCATTTGTGTGTTGTATGGATGCGGGTGTTTGAGCTCTCTCAGCTCCACTGAGGTCTTCCTGGAGTGGAGGGCTTCTTGGTGCCCTTAATTATCAGAGGTCAGTCCGGCACAGCAGGAAATATTAAAGCTAACAGCTTGTTCACACTAACTGTGTGTGTTTGGCTGATTTTGCTGACAGGAGAGCAGAAGGACGACACAATCCCCAAGCACACTAAGAAACTTGCATCTTCCATCTTTTATCTTATTAAAATAACTCTGCCACAACAACAACTTGTTGTATTTTGGACTAAAATAAATAAAACTTTTAATAAAGGATCTTTAAGGGGGAGTTTTCACAGGTTTTATTTAAGCAAACCCTGAAGTGAGTAAGGTTCCTTCAATAACTACAGAGTCCCTTGAAGCTTTTATTAGTTTTATAATGTTCACATATTTCATGATTATTGGTTTTCTCACTTTACTAAATGACATTAACTGAGGATGCATATTTGCAAAGAACTTGAGAAAAAATGGACACAGGAAGTCCCAACACACAGTTCAGTTTCAGTTTCCTGCAAAATTTCCACGGCTGTATAAACTCCCTCAGTGCCTGTGGCAGCTGCTGCATCCAGCTCAGGTGGTGCGAACACCCTCGTTCACAGTTAAAGTCTTCTAACCTTAAACTGCTGCATCAGCTCTTGGAAGTGTCGGGCAGTGTGACGGAAATTGAATTTGTGCGTCACTTTAAACTGACCTCAGTTACTCACGAGCAGCAGGCATTTCATCTGTATCCGGGCAGATACCGCCTCTTCTGTGAGATCACGGGCAAACACGCGGTCAAAGATATGTGATGAGTTTTGTTTTTCCATCTGCGTGTCTATCCGAAGCTTCATGTTATAACTGGCTACTTTGTCTACATTTGTGTGTCATGTAGATACAGTAGCCAGCTGCACACTGCAGTGTGATCAGTGTTTGGCTTGTAAACTCTTTAAGTACTGGATGAATTTAAATGCATTCTCTTCTTATGATATAAGATGAATATTTCATATTATTCATCCGTTTTCTTCCTCTGATCCAGTTCAGGCTCGTGTGGTGGGTGGAGCCTATCCTATGATCCGGGTGCACCCTGGACAGGTCGCCAGGCTCATTTTGGGCTTTTTGCCTTTATTTGATAGTTCAAAGTGAAGAGTAGACAGGAAGGGGCCAAAGGTCAGACTCAAACCCAGACTGCTGCATTTCTGCCACATGGTCACCTGCTCAACCAGTGAGCTGACCCAGCACCCAACCCAGGACCTTCTGTCTGTGAGGCAGCAGTGCTGACCACCTAAATAATAATATGTTAATATGTTAAAAGTTTATGCTAAGGTTAAGATGTCATTTCCCAGCCTCGCTGCGCTTCTCTCAGTCTGTCTTTCAGACTCTCAGAGCAATAAAAATGTTGCTTTTCTAGGACATTAGTTTCTGCTTTAGTTGCCTCAATCGGTTTAGGTTCAGTCACTACACTCTGTACCTACACCGTGTCCTGTATTTACATTCATGCAACATCAGCGAGTATGTTATCGGTTCATTTGCTTGTTCAGCAGATATGATTTGCATTATATAATTAGACAGCAGCTTGTCAGGAGCAAATGTAGAGCAGTACAGTTTGACTTGGTAATACTCCAACTTACATATCAATAGTTAAGATACAGTGTAACTGAATTACTCCGTCTTTGTGCATTTATATGTACCTAAAGTTAGAATATGGATAAGATAGACTTTACCTTATTTTCTTTCACATGCAGTCAGCGAGCTCTCTGGGATCACAGTTCGGTTTTGTTGGATCAGCATAATAAACAGTAAAACACCCTTTAATCAACTTTGTTATCATTTCTGTTTGATTTGTTAGTTGCAAATCTTCATTTTCCTCACAACATTGTAGCTTTTATTTGGATTTGTGACATAACAGAGACAGTAGTGATAGACGTCCATCACTGCAATGAAAGTATGGCTCGATATTAATTAAATGTACCAAGATGATGCTGTCAAATTCTTTTTAGACCAATTTCATCCTAAGTGGGTTGGAGCCTCTTTCTTTTGTGTTAATAAGTAAGATGCAGAGTTTTCAACAACATGTCTATGTGAGGCCATTCTTACTTACAATTACAAACGTGGTTAAACAGGCTGGCGCATGTTTGGGATCCCTGCAGCAGATCTTAACTGTGCATGAGCAGAATGTTCTGCACTTCCCTGCTCAACAGACATGCTGCATTTGCATGTACCGCAAGATTACATGGAAAAAGTTGTAGCCTAGCAGGTGCACCCATGGCAGATTATTTTTCATAGTGATAGCATCACGGCGGTGGGTCTTTTTCCCAATGTCTGTGGGTCTTTTGGTCTTTGAAGTTCTGTTATTGTTGCATATTTTCAGTTTTATATGTGTATATAGCCAAATTATCTCCTTAGTTTTTATATTTTTTATACCTTTAGTGTATTTTTATTTTGTTTTGGTTTATATTCATTTAAACGGTTGCAGCTGTAACAACAGAAATTTCCCTCTGGGATCAATAAAGTATTTCTGATTCTGATTGTGTCTCAGGTTGCTCGTGGTTCAGATTCTTCACTTTGTGTTCCTGTTTTAGTTTGCTAGCCTCGTGTCTCATGTGCATTGTGGTCAGTTTTGCTTCCCCTTGTCTCGTTAGGTAGGCTCTGATTACATGTGCCCTCTCTCCCTAATTACCTCATGTGAGTATTTAAGCCTGTCTCAGTTCTTTGTCACGTCCTCCTGGTTCCCAGTTTGTTTGTTCCTGCATTGATCTGTGCATCTTCTGCACGTGTCTGTGGTTAGCACCAGTTTAAGTCTGAATCCAGAGTCCTGCACTGGGGTCATAATTCTGCCTGCCACACAGCGGTCCATGAGAGATTCTACAACTGAATTATTTGTTCATTAGGTTAAATAAAACATGTATTTATTTATTTATTCTATTTTTTTTATTGTGTAGAGAGAAATGTATCTTGATAAACCAGAAACTCTCGCTCCTCTCGTGCAGAATAATGTTAAGTGTCGTTTTTCCAGCTGTTGTGGGTGAACTGCATGTATTTCCTGATTGTTTAATTTGCTGTTGTTTATTCTTTCTCGTGCTTTTAGTCACATTTTAATAACGTTACGGACAGAATTATAAAATGTTTGCATGTTATCCAGTGGGAAGCTGTGCCCTATCCTTTTATGGACACATTAGCCAGTGCCTGGTTATCATCTCTGCATCAGTACCTGCCCACTGGCCACCGCCCACAGGCTCACAGTATTTACCTCCTACGCTCACTTTCAGGGTAAAAAGTTGCAGCCTGTCCTCTGCTTTACTGTGAGAGCTGTCTCAAAGGAAGATGCTGAAGTTTGCAACAGGAACTCTGATACCTCTGTCCTGGTTCGGTGGACCGGTCCACGGAGAGATCAGTCCCAACCTGGAAAAATGCCTCAAATTCTTTTTATGAAAAAACTATACCAGAGGGTATCACTGGAGAGGGAATATGTCTGGTCTATAAAGATAAATACTGCTTTGCCACCCTGTACAACAAGACCCGTCGTATCCCGTTGTACTCTGTGATATCCTCAGTCATGCAGATGGTCCAAGGCCTGAGAAAGAAGACTGGAAGATTGAACCACAGGTAAGCTACGGAAGATAACGCTGTGATTCAAGGAGAGTCATTGAACTGAACTGTTGGTGTTTAAGAACATTGTCTGATATGTATTTGCTTTTAAAAAAAAAGATGGTGTCACAGAGGATAAATTAGAATAGTCTCAATGTGAAAGCAGTGCTCTGCTTTAAGGTGATCTCACTGTGAGGTGCACCTGAGTTTTTTTAGTGTCATTATTGTCGGTATGTTACTGCTGCAGTATTCTCCGTCACCTCTAAGATGCAGCACGTTTAAAGCAGTAAATACGCAAAATGAGAGGATTTCACTGCCTGTCTTCATTATTCCAGAGGCCACCTCGCCCCCAGCAGTCACCAAAACACAGAAGATGACCGGAAATCTACCTTCACCCTGACAAATATTGTTCCTCAGACGGCAGGCTCCAATAATGGCCCCTGGAGTAACCTGGAACAGAAGATGTTAGAGAGGTTTGAGAACTGCAAATCACAAATGTATGTTATCACTGGAGCCTTGCCTTATACATCTGGAAAGCATGTGATCAATAATAGGGTGCACCTGAAGGCTGACCAGAACCATTTTCCTACGTACGCTGCAGTTGGAAGAAATGATTCAATTCAATTCAATTCAATTCAATTTTATTTATATAGCGCCAAATCACAACAAACAGTCGCCTCAAGGCGCTTTGTATTGTGGGTAAAGACCCTACAATAACACAGAGAAAACCCAACAGTCAAAACGACCCCCTATGAGCAAGCACTTGGCGACGGTGGGAAGGAAAAACTCCCTTTTAACAGGAAGAAACCTCCAGCAGAACCAGGCTCAGGGAGGGGCAGTCATCTGCTGCGACCGGTTGGGGCTGAGTGGAGAGAGACAGGACAAAAGACATGCTGTGGAAGAGAGCCAGAGATTAATAATAATGATTAAGTACAGAGTGAAGTATAAACAAGTAAATAAAGGTGAATGAGAAGAAACAGTGCATTATGGGACCCCCCTCAGCAGCCTAGGCCTATAGCAGCATAACTAAGGGGTGGTTCAGGGTCGTCTGATCCAGCCCTAACTATAAGCTTGATCATAAAGGAAAGTTTTAAGCCTAATTTTGAAAATAGAGAGGGTGTCTGTCTCCTGAATCCAAGCTGGGAGCTGGTTCCACAGAAGAGGGGCCTGAAAGCTGAAGGCTCTGCCTCCCATTCTACTTTTAAGTATCCTAGGAACCACAAGTAAGCCAGCAGTCTGAGAACGAAGTGCTCTATTGGGGTGATACGGTACTATGAGGTCTTTGAGATAAGATGGGGCCTGATTATTCAAGACCTTGTATGTTAGGAGAAGGATTTTAAATTCTATTCTGGATTTAACAGGGAGCCAATGAAGAGAAGCCAATATGGGAGAAATATGCTCTCTCGTTCTAGTCCCTGTCAGTACTCTAGCTGCAGCATTTTGGATCAGCTGAAGGCTTTTCAGGGAGTTTTTAGGACAGCCTGATAATAATGAATTACAGTAGTCCAGCCTAGAAGTAATAAATGCATGGATTAACTTTTCAGCGTCAATCTGAGAAAGGATGTTTCTAATTTTATAAATATTGCGCAGATGTAAAAAAGCCGTCCTACATATTTGTTTAATATGTGCATTGAAGGACATATCCTGGTCAAAAATGACTCCAAGATTTCTCACAGTGTTACTGGAGGCCAAAGTAATGCCATCCAGAGTAAGTATCAGAACAGTTGTGACATTGTGAACGACCCCAAAGTGAAACCAGCTAATAAGGGCTATGATGTGAAGGAGAAGCTCTTAGAAAGCCTGGAGCAGATCCTGAAAGAAAGGCTAAACTTGCCTGGAATCAATCTATTTAAAAATAAATGCAAGGAATAAATATGACAAGTTTTTGTTCTGAGTTCCTGTTAAAGTCCAGATGTCAGGAGGTGATCGGGTTCACCGTCTCCTTCATCGTGGAGGATCCCAAAGCAGAAGAAAGAAAATCCACTCTCAGAATTCTACCATAACACATCAGTGCATCCACACATGAATGCAACAATATTGTAGTGCAGCAATTCCACCTCTGAAAATGAATCGTGACTTTTTGAGCTTTTATTTAATCAGCAATTATGATCATAAAACATCAGCAGCATATATTTTGTAACAGGTGTTTAGCATTAAATCCTGGAGTAACAGCACATCATCAGACATCAATTCACTTAGATGTGATTCAACCCTAAAATTATTAACAAATTAACATATTCACTCGCAACAGCATCCACACAAATCATTAAAAAATGATGCTTTGTGTAGAATGTGTGCGTTGTGACCTCGGGTTAATTCATTTTAAAATAATATTTCAGGTAATTTAGTTTTATTTTTTGATAAAAGTGTAACACAGGCATCACTGTCTCCTGTGGGTATGCTTAGCAGCAGTCTCTGAGTAAGAGCAAGGATGATTTTTTTGTTTGTTGCTCTGCTGTGAACAGTCAAGAAGTTTCTAAGGAGAAACCTCCGTATGTGAGGAAGATGATGCTAGAGAACCTCTTGTGTCTTCACTGTAAATCAGTCCAGTTTTTGGTCTCTGTGTTTCCCTTCTTCTCACACCATGTGTGTCACATCCTTACACAATACAGTTGAATGTTGACCTAAACAGATGCAGTGATTCACTCTGTGAAGAGCACCAAATGTTCAGGGCTGCAGGTACTAATATTAACCAGTGAGAATAAAAGGAAACTAATATGGATGACATAATAATCTTGCTCCCACATGTTCTCAGTTTTATTCGAGTAATCTTAAAGACTGTTGTTTCATCTAGTAATCATTTGGGTTTCAACTGCTGCATCTTTTTGAGCTGCAGGTTTAAGGTATAAGGTATGGGAAAAACCATTTAAACTATGTGATCCATCTGGACCCTGAGCAGGATAAACAGAAGAGAATGGATGGATGGACGGATGACGGATGGACGGATGGACGGATGGATGGATGGACGGACGGACGGACGGACGGACGGACGGACGGATGGATGGATGGACGGACGGATGGATGGATGGATGGACGGATGGATGGATGGCCGGACGGACGGATGGATGGATGGATGGACGGACGGACGGATGGATGGACGGACGGACGGACGGACGGATGGATGGACGACAGACGGACGGACGGATGGATGATGATGGATGGACGGATGGATGGACGGATGGATGGATTAACCTCCTGAGACTTGAGCTCCTGTTTGTGAAGCATTTTTAATTTCTCCTAGATATTTGTGATTAGATGGCTCTGATGCATATAATCTAAGCTTCCTCTTCGAACAGGAAGTTGTATGTTGTTACAAGGTTGTTACATACTTTTGTAAAAAACAAACAAACAAAATCCTCAAATGGGGAAAACAAAAATGTACAAAGCACAAAGATAAGAAATAATTACAAAAAAGAAGATATTCATCCATTTTGGTAATTATGTTCTTACCTGACTAAAAGCACTGCAGATATATTGATCTTTCACACTCAAACTAATCCAGTGAACCAGAGGAATTTATTCCGTGACATGGAATTTTGAAGGGGGGAATTTTGGATCTTTGGTTTTTCTTTTTTCTCTTTCAAAATTCTGAGAACAATTTCAGGATTTTGACCCCAAAAAAAAAAAGACCCCACCCCCACTTTTTGTGGCCTTAATTTTGCCATAACTATTTTTTAAATTAAAATCTTGCTAGATTATACATTTAAGTTTGGTTGTAATGGAGTGTTTTTACAGCTTGACGTGTTTAAGTAAAGGACTTGAAACACAGACTCTTGCTCTGAAGCAAGTTAAGTTCCAGATTACAGATCAACAGGCATGAAATCACCGCCCGCCGACCAACCAGTTCTCCCAAAAACAGCATCACCTTTCCTGGAAGATTCCTTGGACTTCTGCAGGGAGAGTAGAAGGGTCTAAAGTCTTTGTTTTTCCCTGATGAGCATCTGAAATAAATATTGAATATTGATTGGTTTTTCAACATTTTTCTTTTCTTTTTATTTTACAACAATTTTATTGTTCTGCAAGTGTTCAAATGAGATCCTAAAACAGAACACCCACACTGTACTTGCAGACCTCATATCAAATTTGTATAAGCCTATGTTTGAATTCTGCTCTTTATTCAAACTTCACGCTCGAACCCTTAAACAGCACCAAGTCTGCAGCTGAGGGAATATCAGGAGCAGGTTATGCTCAGAGTTTCAGGTTAAAGTCTGCTTTAGTCTCTTTTACTGCAGCTACTAGAACACAGAGCACACGACACACACACCAAGAAGACCTCTTCAGTTAAATAAAAATAATTTCACTTTGATCTGCTGACAAACTAACGTGAGGAAGCTTTAATGTGCAGCCGTCACCTCAGAAATAAACAGCAGCACTCAATGATAAAATCATTTAGTAGAATTAAAATGTTTATTTTACTGCTTCGTGCAATAATTAACCAGATTTATGATTTGCTGTAGCATTCATCTTGTCCTTTTTACAACAGTGTTGCATTTTACTGGCACATATTTTATGTTCTTTATAGATTTTTAATCAGCACTTGAGTGTTTCTGGAGTAGGTGGCGCTCACAGGGATCATTTAATGTGGAAGAAAAGATTGGTCACGTGCTTTCAACACCACCCTTTCATGTGAACGTGCAGGGAAAACTCATATGAACCTAACAAGTCAATAATAACCAGCTTCGTGTGACTGTTTATCCTGATCACCAGTGTTAGGGTACGTGAATCCAGATAAGGTAACGTTAACATCGGCGTTCTTTCAGCCAGCCAGCTTCACAACTGTGCAACTGCAGGTACAAATATTAACCAATAGGAATAAAAGGAAGCTAAAATATAAGCAGTAGTGACTACTGAGTACTCAGCCTGACCCTCTGCACCCTTTTAATGCAGGACTGCGTCCCCATCCATCAAATTTAACCCGAAAATTTGAGCTACCGATGGCGATTTTTATTTTTACGAGTTTACATAAATTTCCGACTTTACTAAAACCACTGCTGGCAATCAGGAACACAAAGGCTCGTCACACATTTGCCAAAAAACATCTTGATGGTCCCCAAGACCTTTGGGAATTCTGATCTCCCCGTTCCCTTACAAAAAGAGGAGGAGGAACCTTCTGCGCCTTCATGCACCCGCCTCCGTCTTTGTTCATTATGTACGGTCACTTTAAGAGATGTTCCAGTCCAGTAGGTGGCGGTAATGCACCTCTAAGCTGGTTTGCCAACCGCCATTTAAACCACAAGAACAAGAACAAGAACAAGAAGCTAAAAGAACCGTGGCGGTGATCTGCTCCTTATACGTGGGAAACAAAGGTTTTCTGTGTTCTTCCAACAGACTTTGAGTGGGTAAACCTTGCTGGACAGGTGAGGCGACAATACGGAAGGCTGCATTTATCATCCCGGAAATGGCGCAGCGAGAAAATCAGCCGGACCGAGACAAACTCTGCTGTTCGGTCTGTTTGGATCTGCTGAAGGATCCGGTGACTCTTCCCTGCGGACACAGCTACTGTATGAACTGTATTAAAAGCTACTGGGATGGAGAGGATCAGAAGGAAAGCCACAGCTGTCCTCAGTGCAGACAGACCTTCACACCGAGGCCTGCTCTGGTGAGAAACACCGTGATAGCAGGTTTAGTGGAGGACACAGAGAAGACTGGACTCCAAGCTGCTTCCTCTGCTATTCCTGGATTAGGAGATGTGACCTGTGATTTCTGCACCGGGAGGAAGCTGAAAGCCATCAAGTCCTGTCTGCAGTGTGTGGTCTCCTACTGTGAGCAGCACCTCCAGCCTCACTATGAAGTAGCTGCCTTTAAAAAACACAAGCTGGTGGACCCGTCCCAGAAGCTCCAGGAGATCATCTGCTCTCGCCACAGTGAGGTGATGAAGATCTTCTGCCGCACTGATCAGCAGTGTATCTGTTATCTGTGCTCCATGGATGAACATCGAGGCCATGAAACAGTTTCAGCAGCAGCAGAAATGAGTGAGAAGCAGAGAGAGCTCAGAGAGAGTCAGCGAAACATGGAGAGGAAAATCAAAGAGAGAGAGAAAATCGTGAAGGTGCTGCAGCAGGAGATCTCCGAGCTGAGGAGGAGAAACGCTGAGCTGGAGCAGCTCTCACACACAGACGACCCCACCCAGTTTCTACACGACTACACCTTACTGTCTCCTCTCAGTGAAGCTGCAGACTCTCCCAGCATCAATACTGATCCTCAGAGGTACACCGAGGATGTGACAGCAGCTGCTTCAGAGGACATCCTGAGTAAGGAGTGGACTATAACTGCACTGAGTGACACTGAAGGGGATCCTTCAGAGCCCAAAACCAGAGCTGAATTCTTAGAATATAAATGTCAGATCACCTTCAATCTCAACACAGCACATCGATGTCTTGTGCTTGGGCCTGGCTTAAAAGCAAAATATAATTATACTCAAGCAATCAGGTATTATGATCACACCGACAGATTCACTGACTGGCCTCAGCTGCTGAGTAGAGAAGGTCTCACAGGATGTAATTACTGGGAGGTGGAGTGGAGCGGGAATGTGTTTATAGCAGTAGCTTTCAAGGATATCAGCAGGTCAGGAAGAGCGAGCGCTTTTGGAAACAGTAACAGGTCATGGGCGTTGGAGTGTTTCTGTGGTGGTTATGAGTTCAGACACAAAAATTTTAGCACTTTCATCAAAGGTCCAGAGTCCTCCAGAATTGGAGTGTACCTGTGTCCCACTCAATGGGAAGATGATTTGTACATTGCAGGTCGTCTGTCCTTCTACAGCGTCTCTGAAAGCACTCGAACCATGACGCTCCTCCACAGAGAGGCAGGAACTTTCCATGGGCCCTTCCTGGTTGGACTCAGTGTTTATGGTGGTGGTGCCTTTGCTGAAATCTGTTAAGTTAAAAATGATTAAAGCCATTAAAATCATTGTGGTAGACGGCATGCTCGCTGAAATTAAAATGTCTTTATTATATGCACTGACATGTTCTAAGTGGTGGACGAGTAAAAACCAGTAAGCGTAATGATAAACACTGTTTTTTTTTTTTTTTTAGAGGGTCATTTCTTTTTCATACAAATATAACAGTTATTTTGGGGGTATATCTCAATTTCTTGATTCTCTGAATGTTGAAGGAAAGGGAAGCCGAAGATGGTTTAAAGATCCTGGTTTAGAGTAACCGGCTCAGTGGGTGATGGGGAGGACACTGACTCGATGATGCCTTTCTGATATCTTCAGCAGCAGAATCATTCCTTGAAGAACCGTAGTCATCATTGTGTTGATTATTGTGTTACACAGAGGTGTAAGGATGCTGACTGTAGAGAGGACGGAACAAATCAGCTGCTCTATGTTTGAGCCTCACGTTATTGGTTGTGCAGAAGCGCCACCTGCTGTTCAAACAGAGGAAGTCTGACTTCCGCTGCAGTGCTTTAAAACACAGCTGATGTGCCACCAAGTCTGTGTTTTAGATTTCTGCATGTATGAAATAATGAACATCAAGCTTGGATTGTGTGTTTATCAGGAATAGCTGGTCCACGGAGCGTCATGTAAACCATGTCAAAATAGTATTTTGGTTGAATTAACTTTAATTTTATTCTTGAATCCTAACCAAACCCTATCCTCCAGTAAAATGGTCATGCACCCTCGAGTGAGCAATCGCACAGCCTACACCTGCTGCACTGTGTGTCCACCTTCTCTCACACATGGTATGTTTTTGTCATGGAGGAGAATGGGAATCTCAACTTTTCGTGACCTGTATATTGATAATGTTTCTGCCTCATTCCAACAAATTTATGAGATGTCTGGTCTCCCGCGCCATCAGTTTTTCAGATACTTGCAGGTACGTAGCTTTGTCCGCGCGACCTACTCAACTTTCCCGGGGATTCCCCTTTAGATATCTTCCTAAAGCCGACTCTTAAACTGAAAGGGGCTATTTCTTTTATTTATAATCAAATTATGCTACTCCGCCCACAAACACTAAACTCCCTTAGATCACTTTGGGAGGTGGACCTCAGACAGGTCATGTCGGAGGATCTTTGGGAACAAATCCTGTCATTAGTTCATAAGTCCTCTATCTGTCTCTATCAGACATCACTGTCTCGTCATGTGTGTGTCCTTGGGCATGTACATGGAGGTACTATGTTAAGTTTTGGCTTTATCTGTCTCTTTCTGTCATCTTATGGCTATTTTGTCTTTATCTCCCCTTATATATGCTCATGTTTGATTGTAAGAAACTGGTACATTGTTGACTGTGCTACTTATTCTGCTTTTTTACCTTGTACCTTGCTTCAAAACATAAATAAATTGGGGGGAAAAAAAATGTTTTCTTGAAATAGTGTAACAAAGGCAACATTTCTAAAGCATCAATAAAAAATGAGACTAGAAAAAAGGTGTGAGCGGCTTTTTTAGTTCCTGCATTAGACCCTCCATGATGCAGTGTGTTCTGGTTTCACTCAAAATTACTGAATTTCCAGAAGCACAAAAACATAATAAATACACTCACCAGCCACATCATTAGGTACACCTTGTTATAGAACATTTCTTGATGGGCTATTGCAGAGAAATCGAGACATTTCCTGGACTCCATACACTCATGGGACAGATTGGCCTTCAGAGCTGGAAGGTGCTGGAAACACTCCTCGGAGGTTTTGGTCCGTGATGACATCATCACAGCTGCTGCACATTTGCTGGCTGCACAATCATGATGTGAATCTCCTGTTCCACCACAACCCAAAGGTGTTCTATCAGACTGACGTGGCTGTGAAGGCCATTTAAGAACAATTATTTACTCAAGAAACCCGTTTGAGATGATTTGAGTTTTGGTTCATGGGGCATAATCCTGCTGCAGGCAGCCGTCAGAAGAAGGGTACACTGTGGTCATAAAGGGGTGGACATGGACAGCATCAACACTCAGGCAGGCTGCGGTGCACCATCCAAACGCCGCAGCAGAAATCGAGACTCATCAAAGCAGGCGATGTTTTTCCAGCCTTCTGTTGTTAAATTTTGACACCTGATGTGGTCTTCTGCTGCTGGAGCCCATCTGCTCCTAGGTTTGACGTGCTGTGTGTCCAGAGATACTCTTTTCCATACCTTGGTTGTAATGAGCGGTTATTTAAGTTATCGTTGCCTTCCTATCATCTTTGAGTTGATAAGAAGGCAAATAAATAAGGTGAAAAAACGATTGGGTCCACTAACTGAGCTCAGATCTTGTCATGAGTGGGTGAATTTTACTGCAATAAACTCACATTTGGACATTTCTTCCACTAAATATTGACGCATCCTCCTGGAGTGGAGGGATCCTCCTGTTAGCAGGAAGCTAACAGCATGTTCACACTAACTGCATCTGGTGAGCAGAAGGACGACACTCCCCGAGCAGAAAGAAACATCTGTAAACCCTGACAATCCTGCATCCTGCATCTGCTGTCTTTAGCAAAACTAAAGCTGGGCCTCAGGAGAATATTTTTATATTATTTATATATTATTTAAATCACGTCAGTATCCAGATCATTATGTTTTGGACCAAAATAAAGAATTCAATCTTTAAAAAAGGATTTTTCAAGTCTTTAATGGGGTTCCACTGATAACCTTTGCTAAATAGAGCTGTTATAGGTTCCTCAAAGAACCCAAAGTTTCTTGAAGCTTTCCTGATTCTAGGGGAAGATGATGATAATGATGATAATCAGAAATCCTTCAGTGCCTGTTGGAGCGACTGTATCCAAACACCTTCCTCCTGAATTAAAGTCTCGATTTGACTGAAACTTTAAGCTGCTGCATCACGTCTTAGAAAGTGTGATGGAAATGTCACGCTACACTGACCTCAACCTCCAGCCACATGCAAGCGGCACCATTTCATTGGTTCATTTTCTTACTCAGTAGATACCGCCTCTACTGTGAGTTCACAGGCAAATATGTGGCCAAAGGTCGAGCCAAACCTTCATATTCTAACTGGTTACTTTGTCTGCATTTGTGTCTCATGTAGATGAAGGAGCTGGATTCACTCTGTAGGACAGTCACCTTAATCTGCAATTTGAATGTGTTCTCTTCTCATGATGACATGAAGTGAACATATATATTTTAATTAAATGATCTCCTTTCTGGGGCTTGCTCAGTTTCTGTGAGTGTTATGATTCAAATGGACTAGTTCTTACATAGTGGTTCATTTCCTTATTCAGCAGCACGGTGCCGTGGTGGTTTGCACTCACAGCTAGAATGTCATGGTCCTGTGTCGCTGGTGTCATGCTGTGCACCTGTGTTTCCCTGATGTGTCTTGTTCCCTCATCTAGCCCTTGTGTATTTAAGTCCCGTGTCTTCCCCTGCTTGTTGTCGCGTCCTTGTAGTCATCTTCGTCGCTGTGGTTTTTCCTTGTGCCCTTGTGTTCCAGTTTATTCTGCTGCCCTCACCCAGTTCTGTGTTTCCAGCAATAAAGCTGAGTTTTTTTTAGTTTAAGTCTGCCTCCCGAGTCAAGTGTCCTGCATTGGGGTCCTCACCTGCCTGCTACACACCGTTACATGACATGGAAGGTCTGGGTGTGAATCCACCCTGGCCCGGGTCTTTCTGTGTGGAGTTTGCATGTTCTCCCCGTGTCTGCGTAGGTTTTCTCCGGGTACTCTGGTTTCCTCCCACAGTCCAAAGACATGCAGTTACTGGGGTTAGGTTAACTGGTGATTCTAAATTGCCTGTAGTTGTGAATGGTTGTCTTTTTTGTGTTAGGCTGGTGACCTGTACAGGGTGTCCCCAGCCTCTTGCCCTATGACAGTTGGGATAGGCTCCACCTCTTCAAAAATAACCTTAATGATTTACTTTATGTGCTTCTTGGGACACATTGCAAACCTAAAGTGGGCTAAATGAGTGTAACTGCTGCAGGATAACCTGTTAAAAACACCCCAGGCTTTGCCATCTCTTTCCCCACTCCTTTAGTGCAAAGAAGCAACAATAAATTATTAAAATTCTGATTAAATGAAGCATCCATTTGCTAAACTGTTGATGAACAACCAGAGATGTATTAAGAAAGACAGGAACAGTGTCTCTTTCTGTATTCAGTCTGCTGCCATCACAAAGAAACACTGCTGTGTGGATGGAAACGGTCATAAGGTGAAGAACTGCATCAGTACGGCCCGTTGGCACGATTATCTTACTTCAGTGTGTAATTTTAGGTGATGATTGCTTCTTAACGGTTTGCAGCACAAGGTTTCCTTGTACAAAATACAATAAGGAGTTCACGAGTTATCCTCTTTGTAATTTTCATACACAAATCAAGTGGAGGGTCAGTACCAGCACATGGTTTGCATGTCCTCTCAGATTATGTGTAAAAAGTTAACTTTTTTATGGAGATACTCTGTAACTGAATATTTTCCCCATCAGGTTCACTGCAAAATGAATTCATATTTGTTTCTTTATCAAAGTGCTGTTGTGGGAGAAGCTGTCATTTAAGATGGTGTGATTCGTTGCAGCTACATGTACATGTACATGTAATAGTATGTAATACATTTATAGAGATTAATAAAATATTTGGATATTCAAAT
Source organism: Pterophyllum scalare (assembly GCA_024447675.2). Taxonomy (NCBI): domain Eukaryota; kingdom Metazoa; phylum Chordata; class Actinopteri; order Cichliformes; family Cichlidae; genus Pterophyllum; species Pterophyllum scalare. Next base: position 59,084 of record JAMQGT020014770.1, on the reverse strand, counting down.
GTCCTGTCCTTTGTTGGACACATTAACCTGTTCATGGTTATTATCTCTGCATTAGTACCAGCCACCCCCCACTAGCCACCACCCAGAGGCTGGTGGAGAATATTTAACTCCTGCTGTCACTTTCAGGCAAAGAGGTGCTGCCTGACTTCTCGGCTTTGCTGTGAGAGCTGTCTCCATGAAAGATGGTGAATTTTTTCACAGGAGCTATTTTTTCTTTCCTGAACTGCTTGGGCGATCTTTTCTCTGGACAGGTCACCACCAACTTTGAACCATGCCTTACATTTTTCTACAAAGAAACTATCCCACAGGGTATCAGCGGAGAAAGCTACGTGGCACTATGTCAGCTGTATCAAGATAAATACCGCTTTGCCACCCTGTATGACAAAAGCCGTCGTATCCCACTGTACTCTGCGTATATCGTCAGGGCGATGGTTGGAAAAGAAGGTTCAAGGCCCACGAACGAATGGAAGGTTCAGCCACAGGTACGCTGTGTGAGGTAACACTGTGATGTTCCGGGGCAGTCACTTCTTTGGACTGCTCTCTTTAAAAACAGTTTGTGATGTGACGCATTTGTTTTTATGAAATGGTCACAGCAGGACTCTGTCTGGAGTTTAATGATCTCACTGTGACGGCTCGTTTTCTGTCAGTATTTGAATGCCTCATTGTTCTCCATCACCTCTGAGATCAGAGGTGATGCTGAATAAAATTAAGTTAATAGAAAAGAAAGGCATGTAAGATTTTGTTGGCTCTCTTTTGATATGAATTATGTGATTAAGTCTGAGAGTGTGAAGAATGAGAAGTAATCTTTGTAGCTTCTCAGAAATCTTTATTTCTCATTCAGCTGGAATCAAACCCAGGCGACGTATCAATGGAGTACCAACAGCTTCCTGACGAAAATATGAAGGATAGCCAAGCAGTCAATGAAGACTACAAAAACACTGGTTATACCAGAGGCCACCTCGCCCCCAGCGGTCACCAAAACACAGATGATGATCGGAAAGCTACCTTCACCCTGACAAATATTGTTCCTCAGAAGGCAGGCTCCAATAATGGCCCCTGGAATGAACTGGAACAGAGGATGTTAGAGAGGTTGAAGGACTGCACATCACAAATGTATGTTATCACTGGAGTCATTCCTTATAAGTCTGAGGAACCCAAGATCAACAACAGGGTAAATGTCCCTGAGTACCTGTGGACCGCTTACTGCTGCAAATCATTCAACGCGAAGGCTGACCAGAACCGCTTCCCTACGTACGCTGCAGTGGGACGAAATGACCAGAACAGTCCTGAGGACATCGTGAAAAAAGACCCCAATGTGAAAACAGAGCATTATAAGGGCTATGATGTGAAGGAGATGTCCTTGGAGAGCCTGGAGCAGATCCTGAAAGAGAGGCTAAAGATGACTAAACTCAGTCTCTTTAAAGACCAGTGTAAGAGTAAGTGACAAGTCAAAAACTCGTCACTGAAACATGTTTAAAAAAACTTACAATAAACATTAAGCAGTCAGTGTGATGCCTTTGTCTTTAACCGTTACAAACATTAAACAATTATAATAAATAAGGTCATTATTTATGCACACAAGTGAAAAATTTTAAATAATTCAATATCTGAGATCGAGTTTCTTCAAATAAAAGAAAGTATCACTGAGATGGGTCGTCACTTTACAAAGTATATTATTTAAAGAACTCGTGCTCTAATTATGACGACAAAGCTCACATCAGGAACGTCACTCTCACCACTCTTACTGCAGTTCTCAGAACAGCCACTCACCTGAGCTCATCAAATCAATAAGCGTTGACGTGCTTATTAACATGCAAAGTCAGGAAATCACTTCATCTCTGACCAATTAATAAAAATCATTTCACCCCCATTTGAATATTTAAACACCAAAATATTTTATGCCTGTATCAAAAACTGGCTCTGAGAGGAGTCCTCGGGGAAGGAGGCCTAATGTAAAATATTCAGACAGCAAAAATATGACCAGGGTTCAGATCAGTGAGACACCAAAAGAGCAGGAAAGGTGAAGAAGAGGTGAGCGTCGAAAAGACCCGACAGAGAGGCCATTGTGGCGCAGCAGAAGCTATGAGACCAACACTGTCATCATGTGATGTCAGCGTCATTGGCCTTGTTTTGTGATAAGCTTATAGGTGGGGGGGGAGCTGGTTAAGGCTCCTCTGTTCTCTTTCCCTTCAAAGCCCACTCACAGCAGATGGCAGCACCTCCCTCTCTGGTTCTGCCAGCGGCCTCTTCCTGTTATAAGGGAATTCTTCCTTCTGTCATTATAACTGAGGGATAGTCTGATCGTTGAGGTTCCCTCTCAAATAGTCTTAACCACTGGCATGTTAACAGATCTGAATCAAGCTCTTTATTCCTTCCATATGACATAGGTTAGGGTTGACTCAATTAGACTATTCTCCTTATTTGCCAGCAGACCAACTATTGTAAGAGCTGTATTCAAAGTTTCCTGGCTGCCAGCAGACAGAAGCACTGAGGCAGAAACGCGTGCGATGAATGCAGGTTTACTGTGAAGAAGGTGGGACTTCAGGTTTCAGAGGAGGGCTCCATGAGAGGAAAGCCGCTTACCTCCAAACCTTTTTAATAACCGGAGGATGTGACGGTGGCTGCGCCTGCTGCCAAAGCACAGGAAATTCTTAGCGAGAGCCTCTCAAAGATCTCCCCACAGAGACCGACGCAGCCAGTGGAGCCGACTTCTGCATTTGTTAGAGGTTAAACTGTTACTAAAAACAGCACGATGGAGGAACAGACACAGTCACACCAACTAAACCACCAATACACTTACCACACATCACCTAGGTAACCCGATAAACACAGCAGTAACCAGGAGGTGGCGTGTTTGGGGAAAAAAAGAACTCTGTATCATAAATCTAACCCTCGGTGCTCCACATCACAGTTTGAGACTCACATGTTACATCATTAGTGCAAATGATACGAGCCTTTTTATAGAGGAATTATTATAAGAGTCCAGTTAAATCATGTGGATCGATCTGAGGCCCATCAGACACACACAAACGAGAGACAGGAGAGGGTGCGGTTGTGTATTTCTGTTGTGTTGCGTATCCCGACTTTGGCTTCTTTGCCGTCTCCCTGCACCGCGGTGCAAACAGCAAAGGTTTCAGTAACCTTCAGGCTCGTTGGAGCGCAGAGGGGAACAGCAGACCTGCTTCACTCACTCATCACCCCGACTCTTTCTAGTTGCATCTGATTTCATACAGAATAACTTCAACGGTCAACAAAGCTGGAAGTGCTTTAATGAGACTCGACCGAGTTCATCACGTTCTACAGTGAAGTTTAGTGCCAGAGGATGATACGAGTTTAAAAATGCAAATACTTAAAATTACATTAAAAAACATAATGAAACACAGTGTTTCCCACATTCACATTCTATTCTGTGCTATTTGAACTTTAAAATTTAAAGTTTCTTTACTGCAAATTCTATTAATAGAGTAGAAGGTGGTTTGTGCCACATAAACAAACGAGCGATATAATCACTGCACGTCACCGAGGCTGCAGAATCAGCCTCTCCTGATCCTCATGATGAACTTAACCTCCACCTTCTCAAACTGCAGCTGCTGCATGCTCTGGTTAGGACACCCAGCCAGCATCAAACAGCCGGATTAGAACGAGGACTTCAGCCCAGAGTTCAGGACCACAACAGGAACCTGTGCAGTGACTGAAGTTTCAAAATAAGAGCAAGGAGATCATTACCTAGTAAATCAGCCGTGGAGAGTGAACGATCTCATGCTGCAGGAGGCGTTAATAAACCTGACAAACTAAAGTGTGTGAGTGGGAAACACTGAATATACATTTTAAATGAAGTACATTAAGACTATATTAGTAGTAAGCAGTGTTAAACAGATGTAATAGTTTCTAAATATTTTAAAGAAAGTGTTTCAGGTGAGATTATCTTCATTGCAGTTGGAGAGCAAATAAAAAGGTTTTCCTGCCTTCTAATGGAGCCTTACTTCCACTGAAGAAAATACATTTCCTCCCCACACTGACAAACTTTATTTAAACTTCAAACATGACTGTGGGGGCTGGTGTGAACATGTAACTCAGTGGGTGTGGGACAGAATCTTTAAGGCTGCCGTGGGTCAGCAGGCACGAGTTCATCTTAAGAAAGGACCCTAAACTTCCTGCCGTCCAGGGGCGACACCATGAGCCGCGCTGAGCCCGGGGAGTGGAGGGGGCGCCACTTGTTCCTCCAGATCACCGTGAAGAATCTGGACACAAAAAGGATGCACGCGAGCACCAGCAGCACAACTGAGGAGAAATAACAGGTGGTCAGGTGAGCCAAGGCTGCAAATGAACTCATGATTATTGCTGCAAGAAAACTGAACTCGTCTCTGCTTCTGTTTAAGGAAGTTCACTGTGTTTATGATTCAGTGATGGCACAAACAAAGCAACCAGAGGATGTTTCACTAGTTTAACAAGTTTACATATTTCAGGCAGATCAGAAGCATTTCTGTGGGAGAGAATCGCTGCTTCTGCTGCAGACGTTTGCACAGAACACCAACATGACACTCAAAGAGGGGGAAAACCCAAACCACAATATTGGCTCAGTAATAACAGCTAAAAATTGTTGAACTCACCCATGAAGATGGTGTTTGGAGTGGGGTCAGCGGGGTTGAAGTGCTTGTAGACATTTCCCACCAGAGCCACGATCACCACCGGGTAGATTGTGATGATGTTCCTCACCCAGCGGTCCAGCACCCAGTTCTCCAGAATGAACCTGCGATCATCAAACAGCCGTCACTGAAACGTGAAACATATTCCACCTCTCCTGCTGCTGGAGTTCAAATGACAGCTTGATAGTGATGCCAACACTGTGACCTCCTTCTGTCCCGCTGATCATTGAGATTAATGTTAACTTTGACGAGTGAACCTCGTCCAATCAGAGCTCACCATCCCACCACCTCTGCGAACAGGATGCACAGGGAGGCGGTTGCTGCAGTGCTCTTATCCACACCCCACAGGTGGAGAACAAGAGAGAAATTGATCAGAGAGGCGATGGATGTCCATGTGGTGTAGACAGCCAAACCATTTTGGACCTGAAAACATGAAGACAATTATACATCAGAGCAGTCAGAGGTGCTGCGAGGAAGTGTTAGCCCCCCCTCCTGATGTTTAACCCATCTGTCACACCTAAATGTTTCAGATCATCAGATTTTGTATTAATCATGGTTATCTTTGTATAATATCAAAATTAGTCTGATGACCTGAAACATTTAAGTGTGAAAAATATCCAAAAATAATAAAAATCAGGTAGGGGGTAAATCCCTTTGCAGCACTGCATGCGTGCAGACTCACTGACTCGTACCAGTATTCTGAGACAGGCCAGGTCTTTGCGATGGTACGTCTGTAACCAGAGGCCGTAATAATCTGTGGCAAAGCAACAGAAGGACAGAGCGCTGAATCCCGAAATCGCGATCAGGATTAAAACGACCAGAGACGCCAGCATCAGCCTGGAAGACAGAAACACAAAGGGAGGCGTGAGTGTGATATCAGCAGACACGAGGTCAGCTGTTTTATTACAGACAGAGCTGATAAAGGGGATCCGACTCCTTCTGTCAAACAATAACTGACTGCTGCAGTCCACTGTGCAGGAACTGAACACAGTTTACTACACTGGTTCCCAATGTGAAGCTCAGAGGAAGACCTGCGATGGAGCGCTCGGGCTCTGCTAGTGACGCGGGTGGAAATTACTCCAGCTTTCCGAGGCACACATTCCACCTGATGTGGGACCACCATTTGTTTTTTTTTTTACAGCAGCACGACGAGCCAAAACTCATCTGCAGTCAACAAGCAGCACTCAACTGGAGCGCAGAGAGACGAAAAAGCAGGGAACAAATGTTCAGCGTGTGTGAGAATTCCTTCTTCAGGAATGTTGGAAAAGCTCCAGCTTGCAACCTCATGAAGTTGGTTGAACAATCTAATATTCAAACCATGTGCTGCTTTGGTTAAACCTTTTCTCTTTAATGACAACAGAATTCCAGAGTCCATTCCTTCTTTTAAGGTCTCGGAATTCCATGCGGGTAGTTTTACACTGTTGATGTTTTCCGTTCGACACGGCAGAAAATAAATAAAACTTTTTGTATGAGCTCAAGTTTAGTAGCAGTATAGACGCCCATCCTCGCCTAATACTAAACGCATGTTTCTGAAGGTGTTTCCAGTCTCCTTTGCTCTAATTTCCCCTCACCCTTCACTGCCCTACCCATTATATTAAATATCATCTGTTTTGATGCATCACTGCAGTAGTAAATATAACCCAGCCATTGAAGCAGCCTCCCCATTTATCTAAGCCTGGATAAATGGGGAGAGTCTGCATCAGGAAGGGCAGACCTGGGTGTAGCCCAGGTCAACAACAACCGCCTCAGGCTGATATATTGGCTGATGTTAGCCGCCTGCTGATATCTCAGTATCTGCATTGATAACGTCCGATAAATGAAAATTTAAGAAGTAAAGAAGAGACAGGATAAACCCCCTCCAACCATGTTATGAGTGTTGATGCTGCAGTTTATCCACCACAGGGTTCACTGACACTTCCCTGTTCGGAATATCACAAACACAGTAACCAGCTTGGGTAGAGGATAAATGAGTCATGCATGAGTTGTTGTGACAACAAAACAAAATTATTTTTAACTGCATCGTCGTATTATTTTAGTAAAGACTCATAAGTGCATATAATAAATGTTAGGGAAATCTGTTTCATGTGTCTAAAGGAAAAAAAACCTGATATTTGATTTTTAAAATGATAAAATATCAGTATTGGGCTGAAGAATCCTATATCGGTCGGGCTCGAGTAGGTTTCTGGTTTCTTGTACACACAGTGTATGTGACAAATGCATAACTGGAATGGAAGCAGGGCCGGGAGCACTGGGAGCTCCGGGTGGTGACCTGCTGCACATCCTTTCCAGCTCGATCTCTCTGCCGAGGGGGATTAAGGACAGAGATAGAAATGTACTAACGAGTGAAGTGAGTGTGCTGAGAAGATGGGAGGAAGTACTCTGAGAAGCACATTAATGATAAAAATAAAGAGAGAGGAGGACAGATGGAGGAAAGTTAGTGGAAACAGGAAGTAAAGAGGATTAATAAGAGGAAGTGAGGGCAGCTACGAAGAGTGGGAGGGCTTTGGAGCAGTTTGGAGAGAATTCACAGAGGAGGGAGAGCAGATATACTGGAGAAAGGATGCTGAACATGGAGCTGCCAGAGGAAGACCACAGGGAGGATTCATGGGTGTAGTGAAGGAGGACATGCAGAGGGTTGGTGTGACAGGAGGATTACAGGGTGAGATGGAGGTGGATGTGCTGAGAAGAAGCATTAGAAAACTGCAGTGGCACACAGACTGGAGACTTACTCTCTGTCCCACAGCAGGAGCCAGATCATGTTCATCACCATGTTGGAGAGCCAGCAAAAATAGAAGGCGTAGGGCAGCAGACACTGAGCCCAGGATCTATTAACAGAGATGCAAATATCAGTTTCATCCTGTGTGTTTAGATTTAGTCCAGCTGTTCTGATGCTATCTTACCCTCTGCATACATATGAAGTGAGGTAAATGACCATCAGGGAGAGCCAGGTATAGATAACGCCCCAGATAGAGAAGGTCCAGCCAGCTGGAGTGATGCCTGTCTCATAGCGAGCGGACACGTTGCCTGTAGAAGTATGGAAGAAACCTGGAAAACAGACAGAGACAGAAAAAAACACAAGATCATTGGTGGGGGTCTGGAAATGGGGGGGAATGGATGGATGCATCCCAGTTCCAGTTTTTTTTGTTTACAGCGTTATTGGAATAAGAAAAAGGGAAAAACACAAAGATGGAAGAACTGACACGTCACCAGATGTTATAGTATGATACGGACAGAGGAGGAATTCCAGGAAAAGCAGGACTACCTCAGCCGGATTAAGATGGACCCTGTTAACATGTGAAACGTCTCACATCAGTAGGGTTACTTTACACTGAAATTCTCCACAAGTATGTACAGTTACATATTGATTAAAATGTACTTATTTGTATAAAAATGTAACTAAAACTGGAACAGGATGTGGGTAGTTTGTGATATTACTCATTACTCTGATCTGCTCCTGTATTAAAGTGTCCCAGTGGGAGGTGGGTCACACAACAGTTTACATGCGACTCTGTAGCAATTTACAGCCAACAGCTTGTGTTCTTTGTGCTTTCTGAATTAAAGGAAATCCATCTCTCTTTGATTAGTGTGAAGATCGGGTGGGCCTCGTGGAGATTTTATATTTTTTCTGGGCCGCAGCACTCATGCCTTCAGGAGAGGCTGCTGTGTATAATCCCTTCTTTCTAAGAAAGATCAGTTGCTGCTAACCCCACTGGCTGCAGCCTTTAGTGTTCCCCCCACTAACTGGCAGTCCCAAGCAGAACCTGCAGCAGATGGGAGAACTGGTTCCATGTGCTGCCACACCGAGGCTCAAGAGCAGAAGGTGGAGTGCAAGTAGCCTGCTGCAGTCCAAGATGGTGGAGTTCCTGAGTCACTCGAGAAGCAGCTGGTTATTACGCTCAGTTATGCATGTCATAAAAAGGCCTGGCAAATACATACGCATACAGCTGATTTAAGAAAGCACTTGTTCCTCCTTTTGCTGCATGTGCACATGACAACCTCCAACCACAAAATGCAGATCTGTTCTAAACACTGTGACTTACGGGTGCTCCAAGGACATGACAGAAGGATGTGATGGACTGGTGAGCTATCCGGGGTGTACCCTGTCCCACCTTAACCCTTACTTACAACTGTTTGAGCTTTTCTTCAGGTATAAAACTGTATGCGTCATAACTGTAAGGACTTTTTTGCTTTCATGAATGTGATGTACTTCTATCGCAGCATGCAGGCATAAAGTTAATGTTTCAGTTTGGCCTTCAGACCTCTCCTTTGCTCACCGTTTATCTGCTGCAGAGCAGCTCTTCCTGTTTAAATGAACCAACTTTGAAGCGCAGAGCTGTGCGGCTCCTATAATCCACATGATGACTCAGTTTGTGCCATTACATGAAACAAGCGCAGGCGGTGAAGTTGGTAATTAAAAATATGAAAGAACTGAATACAATGTGCCAGCGCACTGCGGAAGGAAGCGTGTGCCATCCATCTGGGAGCCCAGCAGAGCATTTTCTCTGCCACACCCTGCGCCTAAAAACTGGATCCTTCCCGTCCTCAGCAGCACCGGGGAGGGGGGGGGCGCAGGGATCCCACAGCCACGGACCTTTCACTGCTTTGGGACTAATTCTTTGGTAGAAGCATTCCTAATAAAAACTGCGTACTCACAAGTGGTAGTTCTGGGTCTCGTTTTATTACCGGGAACTGTTACTACAACTCATACCAGTCACCAGAACCAGCAACTCAACAGGCCGTGCAACAGAAGCGTAGTCAGGAAAATACCAGCGCAATGCTTTGCGTAACAGGCGCTGGTGACATAACATGTGCAGCCAACAGTTACGAAAGCTCTGAAAGGCACTTTAGTGACAACAGACAATAAAGCCATGTGTGTTAAAAGGAAACAAAGAGTGCACAGAGGGTCCAGTTTGTCCTGCGCCGTGAACCATTCACTTCTTCACTAACTTATTTCACTCACCTTTGCCCGCTCCGGCCAACGCGTTCACGACTAAAACGGCCACAAAAACCACCGCGCACACGATTATGATAAAAATCCGGAGAATATTGACGTCCTTCATGTTGGCTGGCTCGCTGCTTCGTCTCTGTGTGTGTCCGTTGTTTAGCTGTCAGGGAGGAGCGCACACAGCAGCCAAACACAACCAGATGTGGTGCGTTCACGTGCTCCGCGGAAACGCCCCCAGCCTGATACACATGGAGGGACAGGGGAGAGAAATAGAGGATGAGCCACAGCAGAGGTTTCTCCAATTGTTAAGTTTAAAGTGTGAAATTTCAATAATCTAAAAATTTTGTCTCTAGAATTACAAAACAATAGAACTGTTGCTTAAATTGAAACGGATACAAAACAGATCTCTTGAATCGGTTTCAAGACTTTAGGTCTGACCTCTGACACAGGGGCTGTCACACCCTCAAAATGCAGAGGAAGGAAGTTCAAACTGATGAATCTGCACTTTCACTCAACAGGTGGCACTGAAGGTGACGGACTGATTTGAGTCCCAGCTCAGCTTCTCCAGCTCCGCCTTTTCCGAAGCTCCTGAACTCGACCTCCTCAGTTTTCTGCTGGGATCTGATCCGCTGCCTCACACCGGAGCAGCTTTGCTCGATGAGATGGATGATCTCAGAGAAGATCACATCTTCATCAGCAGAGCGGCCGATGCTTTCCTCCTCCTTTGTAAGATCTTTGAAAACCCCTCTCTTTGTCGGTGAGCCTCTGACGACTTTCTTCAAACTGTGTCTTCACCTCTATGCCATCGACTTTGAGTTCACCGGGACTCTACAGGAGTAATGGTTGAGAAAACAAAAGTCATTTTTTAGGGGATACCCTGAGATGATTTGAGACAAGTGCTGCTATTTAACATTTTATATTTCTTCATAATTTCACTCCCCAAATCAGACTGCCATTATAAACAAGCATTTGCTCTCAATGATTTAAATAAAGGCTACTTTCACTCACTGCACCATCATCTGGTACAAACTGGTATTACACGGAAGCGAGGCCCTGCCTACTTCAACTTCAGCTCTTCCCCACAATAAATATGGACATAAAGTCATAGAAATAATTTCCTCAAATTCTGTTGATTTAGTTCATTTTACAGCAAGCATCTTTAAATGTGTTTGAGCCCGTCTGAAGAGAGAACAATGGACGCACACTCAAACCTACTTCTATACCTCGCTGTGATGAGTAACGACCTCCTGAAGCTTCAGCGACGGGTCGACCAGCTCAAAGGCCGAGGATTCATAGTGAGGCTGGAGGTGCTGCTCACAGGAAGAGACCACACACTGCAGGCAGGACTTGGCTGCTTCCAGTTTGCTCCCAGTGCAGACATCACAGGCCACATCTCCAGGTCCAGAATAGAAAAGATCAACAGGAGCAGCCTGAAATCCAGTCCTCCTCAGATCCTCCAATAAACATGCTAATGCGGAGTTTTTCACCGGAAAAGGTGTTGATGTGAAGGTCCACAGCTGTGGGTTTCCTTCTGATCCTCTCCATCCCAGTGACTTCTAATGCACGTCATACAGTAACTGTGCCCACACGGTCACTGGACGCTTCAGGGGATCCAAACATATTGAACAGCAGCGTTTTTTCTGATCCAGTTTAACAGTCTGCTGCACCACTTCACCTCCGAGACAGTGAGCGTAACAAAGTGTCTCACCATGAGTAGCAGGAAAGTGGATTTTCAGGTTAAGGCTGATAACTGTAAGAGGAGCGGTCTGACTGCTGGTAAAACTGAAAGCACTGTGGCAACAACCTTTAGCAGTTTTCAGCCCTCGAGGTCGCAGCTCGACACGCACCAAGAAACCACTACGATTTCTTCCACTGCTGAACAATAATATAAGCTTCTCTCCAGGCAGCGGGTTCACGTAAAGAAAGCCAAACTGACGCACATGCCTTTGAAAAAGGACTGAGTTTTATTTACAGAGATTTCATCTGAATTAAAATACAAATGATTTATAGACTCCACAGGTGGAGAATTCATTCAGAGCTTGGAGGAAAGCTGGAGGCTGTGTGTGTGTGTGTGTGTGTGTCAGCGTCATGTGCGACAGCTTTGGCAGAGAGAGGGAAAGTCCTTGGATGCATCTTCAGCCTCCTCCTCCTCATCGTTCTCCTGCTCAGTGACTCTCGCCTTTCTTCCCTACAACCTGTGTGGAGACAGAACATTCATGAGTGCCTCTGCTGAACATCAGAGAGCGCAGCCTGCTGCTGCTGCTGCTGCTGCTGCTGCTGCTCACCCTTTTGAAGTCGTTCATGTTGGTGGCCTGCACTGGAGTGCCTATGAATGTCAAGTAGTTGATTTTTGTCGTCTCCTCGTCTCCTTGGTTTGACTTGATGAACAACTGCGAAGGAAAAAAAAATCTAACATTATTAACCTAAACGGCATAAAAAGGCTTTTCTCCGTCTTCTCAGTGATTCTGCCAGCTGATCTTTCCCGAGCTGCTCCTCTAAACTCCTCCTAGAAGGAAGTCTTTCCTCTGACAGCCATGTGGGTGCAGTTATGAAAAGCTTTAAAAGCTTTTCTCCTCCTTCAGGATACACTTCTACGTCGCGTAATTACAGCTTCACTTGTGGTTTAAATCCAGAATACCAGGCTGCACATACAAGACAGACCTGGTCACTAAGGTGTCACCCACGTGTTTGCAAAGGCCTGTTTTTGCTGTTGCTGTAACTGCCTCTTCTGCTGCTCATGTTTAACTTAATTAAAACACATTTCTAAAATGTAACCGCAGCCATGCTTCCACCTGGTCCTCACCGTAACACTCTGTACGTTCTGAAACTTGACGTAGCGCAGGGGAATCAAACCGTCTTCTTTGTAGTCTTCCTCAGACAGCTCCAGGGTCTGAGTGGCTTCGCTCCGCTCTGCGTCGTCAAACCCCATCGACCGCGGGAGATTGATGAACACCTTCAACACCTTAGGGGCTTGGGCTGAGGCGGGGAATGAAACACAGAGAAAACAATGAGACGAGAGAGGAAGGAGATGATGCTTCTTATTAGGGAACTGAGAAATTTCACAGCATCACTCACCAAAACTCAAAACTCACCAAAGTCTGAGGACTGCAGCTTCATAGAGAAGAGCTTCACAGGCTGGTTGAAGGCGATGGTTATCAACAACTGGGCAAGATTCAAAAATGTAACAGTTTATTAAAAGTGGAATGAATTTAAGAAGTTCAGAACAATATAAGAACACAATAGAAACAATGTAACAGATGACACCCTGTCACAGAGACGTCCCAGTTTCAGTAAATATAATCAGCAAAGCATCATCATGATGTCCACATTCATAAAGAAGCAGTCTCTTCACAAACACACAACACAGAAGAGCCACCTCCACAGGACGAGACTCAGCTGTACATCTGCATCTGAAGGTCAAAGGTCACATTCTGGACCGGGAAGACGGACGGCTTGAAAGCGCCGTAAAAGAAGCCGTCTATGTCCACTGTGAACAACCATCACTGAACAGTCACCAACTTTCCCGTTTGCAGTCCGACCCCGAGCGCCCTCCCCAGGCGCCTCGACCCCCATTCACCCCTTTGTTCCGGTGACCTCAATGGAGCAAAGTCCCAAACTGGTTTCACCCGAAACTGAAATGACCCACGCCTCCTTTCACACCTTGGTGCATGTCATTATGCACATGAACAATAGCGGGTCACACACACCTCCAGGGGGCTACGCCCACAGGGGTTTAAATACCTGGGTCTCTCCACCTTCTGGTTTGAGAACTGAAGAAGTCTTTGGGATGAGGTGAAACGTGTTCAAGAAACAAAAAGAAATCTGGTCGCCTTTTTTCCAAGCTCCTTAGATGTCATAATTTGCTGTTTGCACCAACTTGTAACCTGGAGCTTGTGTTATAACCTCTGACGCCATGTTTATGGGCTCTAACTTGTGTTTTAAAGTGTAATCTTTGACTTAATAAAAGGCAACGCCAGATATCATGAATGTAAAGAGAATACAAAAAGTTTCCTCTGGCTTTCTACCCCCACACCTACAAAAAATAAGGGTCCAAGCACCTCGAATTCAAACTGTATGCTGGAACTGTACGCTAGGGATTCTCTACCTGAGACCCGCTTCTTTGGGGAAATAAAACCTGCTCTGATGTTGCTCAGATGAAGACAAAGTGTAAACTAAAGTGTACACATCCTGCATGAAGTGAGCGCTCGCACCTGCTCGTCACAGTCGGACTCCAGGTAGGACGAGTCTTTGATTAAGCAGTTGTCGAAGCCGCAGTCGTCGCTCTCGTTGAGGCACTCGCAGCCGGCTTTGTTCACAAAAGGCATGAGGTCCATCTGAAAAAAAAAACGCAGCAGAGGAAGTTTCCCTTTAACCTTTGTATGACACCATCGCTATGGTTAATGTGAGCTGATCGCGCTCTTTGTATTTTATATTCCAGCTCTGCCCTGTAGCAATTTAAAGGCATCAGGAACACTGTCCACTCACATATCCCTTAGGAATGTCGGAGTCCTCACTGTTTCCGGGGTCGTTCTCTGTGTGCTGTTTGATCTTCTCCTCCAAACCTGCAGCGTCCGCGCCCTGGTACTGATCCACTCGAACCCGGTTCCTGAAGAACAGGAACGTTGGTGTGGCTGAGATGTTGTTGGCTGCGGCTGTTCCCTGAGGAAAACAGGAAAATTTTCCCAAAGATGAGCTTCAAACCATAATTAGAATTTGGACAAATTAAACTGTACCAGGCACGTCCGTCATTTTAGAGTGAAGCATGAAGTTCTGCTGCTCTGACTCACTATGATGACCTCAGGGATCAATACTGATTGGATTAAAAATCAATATTCACATCAAATTTGACCTGGCTCACTATAGATTTACCTGACCCCCTCAGAATCAGGTGATTTTTTTTGTGTGATTAATTAATGAAACCATACAAAAAGCCATTCAAAGCAGACGGGATTGAAATGAGTCACTTTGAAACTTTTTTTTTCACCATCATAACTTCACAAGTCCAACAGAGATCTAAAAGAAAATTTCAGACAATTTTCAGACCAAAACGGTTCACCTGCAGAGGAAGGTGTTCCTCTCCGTTAGGCTGATTTAAATTAGAGGTTAACGTGTTTGCAGTTTCGAGTTTCTTCACTGTGTGTGGCGATGAGAGACAGTGGAGCCAGTGTACACATTTAAAAAAAGGCAGCTTAGAGTCTACAGAGTGGCGGGTGATGTCAGAGCTACTCGGCTGACATTTGTCCACTTATGGTCAGCAGTTGGCTCTCCTGCTGGTTTGGCCTGGGACCTCTTTCTTTATGCTGGAAGTAAGAAATAAGCTCCTATACGTACTCTGCTGTTGCTCCCTTCCTTCTTCTGGCCCTCTTCTTACCCAATCAGCAGTCAGCTGGCACACGGCATCGTATTATTTACAGTGCTGTGAAAAAGTGATTGACCCTAAACCTAAAAACTGGTTGTGCCGCCCTTGGCAGCAAGAACTGCAATCAAGCATGTGCAATAACTGGTAATGAGTCTCTCACATCGCTGTGGAGGAATTCTGGCCCACTCTTCTTTGCAGAATTGTTTGAGTTCAGCCACACTGGAGGGTCTGAGAGGATGAATGAGCTGCTGCCGGTCGTGCCAAAGCCTCTCAACCAGGTTTCAGGCTGGACTTCGTCCAGGCTGCTCCAAAGCCTTCATTTCGTTTTGAGCCATTCAGAGTGTCCTTTTGCATAATCCAAGTGAGCTTCGGGACAATTCAATTCAGTTTAATTTATGAAGCACCAAATGACAACAAACAGTCACCTCAAGGCGCTTTAGGAGGCACAAACTGATGGTCGGACATTCTCCTTCAGGATTTTCTGAGAGCAGAATTTATGGTTCCATCAATTACAGCAAATCGTCTTGAAGCAGCTCCAGACCATCACGCTACTGCCACCATATTTGCCTGTTGGTATGATGTTCTTTTTATGAAATGCTGTGTTAGTTTATGCAGGTGTAAAGGGAATCAAACTTTCCCAAAAGTTTGATTTTTGTATCTTCAGAACACAGAATATTTTCCCAAAAGTCTCAGGAATTATCACGTTTGTTGGCAAATATGAGGTCAGCCTTTGCGTTCTTGTTGGTCAGCAGTGGTTTGCCATTTTTGCCCAGTCTCTTTCTTATTGTTGAATCATGAACTCTGACCTTAAATGAGCCAAGTGAGGCCTGCAGTTCTTTAGATGTTGTCTTGGGTTCTTCTGTGACCTCCTGGAAGAGTCATCGATGTGCTCTTGCAGTCATTTTGCTGGGCTGGTCACTCCTGGGAAGTTTCACCACTGGTTTTCTCCATGTGCGGTTCTCACTGTGGTTCTCTGGAGTACCAAAGCCTTAGAAATGGCTTTGTAACACCTTCCAGACTCACATGTTCGATGTCAGTGACTTTGTTTCTCAGCTTTCTTTAGATCGTGGTGTGATGTGTTTCTTTTTGAGATCTTTTAACCTGCTTCACTTTCTCAGACAGGTTCTAGTTTAGAGATTTCTTGACTCAACAGGTCTGGCAGTGATCAGGCCCGAGTGTCGTTTAAGAAACTGAACTCAGCTTTTTTTTTCTAGCTGCGTCAGGGCTCCAGGGGATTTCGGAGATGCAGTGAATCGGACTCACCTGACAGACATGGACATCTACTTCGAGGAAGACGACCTGTGGGTATTTGTTACTCAACATGTTGAAAGCTGGAGCTATTCTGATGCATGGCCGACACCTGAGGAGGAAGGACAGAGCACATTAGCAGTCATTTCTAGTCTCGCACGCAGCAACGACGGGTCAAGTGCCGCAGGAACAGTCCTGCAGGACGTGATGAAAATCTGCGACACGGGAAAACGCTGTTTTTACCTGCGATGCTCATCAGTTTGGGCTGGATGCAACCTGACTGACTCACATGCACAAGCTTAATTTGCCTTTCCTCTTTATGTATTTTAAAATCACTGAAAAACTGTAGTAGACTTTTAACTACACAAAATAAAAAGCTTCAATGTTGTCCTAAACTTTTAGTTTACACTTCTTAGGTACTGCTGTGGGTATCATGTGATACACTGCCAGTACTATTATCATCCAGAGAAAGATAACCTTAAATTTTAAAACCTTTAAACTGCTTATCATCACTATTGATCTGCTGTCTCTTCAGCAGCAGATCAATAGGCCTACATATCAAAGCCTCTTACAATCACAGAATAAATTAATGTCACAAAGACCTGAATCCCAGCGTGTAACAGATATTTGTTAAACATTATGTTAGAGGTAGTAGTTCTGCTTTTCACGGGAACAATGCTATACTAGAGCTCCTTCTGATTAATCAGCCAGCTCACTCATTAAATCCGGGGACACCTCAGCAGCCGAGTTGCCGTAATACTGCCGTGTCATTGTAGGCAGCAGAGCTAGTGAGCTAACGCCTGCTAACGGGAGCACCCTGGCCGTGTTTACTATGCAATAAAAGCTGCCGGTGAAATAAATATTCCCCTCATGTCATCTCTTTAAAGCAGTTAAACGGCTATCCCTGAATGTGTCGAGGTCCTGTCCCGAAAGTAAAGACTGAGCCTCGAGCGGCCTGAGCTTACCCGGCCATTGTGAACTTCACCACGGCGAGCCTGGAGCCGGCGGCGGCTAACTCCGGCTGGAAGTCCGGGTCGCTCCCGATCACTTTAACGCCCACCATGGTGCAGTTTACTGCTGCGACGTAAGGCGGTTACCCGGGTGGTGCTCAGGGCGAGCAAACAGGGGAGCCAAAAGAATACTCAGCGTTTTGTTTTTAGCTTTCTATCGATGCGTTAGCCGACTAGCTATCCAGTCCGGAGCCACACTACAGTTACAGTGCGCTGCTCCAGGATGTGGCTCCTGATTGGCTACGACACAGCAGGAAAGGCGGGGCTTTCTTCTTCTGCCTCTATAGTCATGCTTCCAGACGTTATACTGCCGTCAACTGGATAAAGAAAGAAATACCAAACAACCACAATTTTCAAAATAAAAAAATAAATAAAAAAACAGGAACTGGATGCAAGGAAATAAAATAAAATAAAATAAAATAAAATAAAATAAAATAAAATAAAATAAAATAAAATAAAATAAAATAAAATAAAATGCAGGCCTCGTAAACCTGCAAGATGATTACAAATTCAGTAAAGCTGAAAAAAGAATGTGCTTTTTATGAGGTTCTTTTTCACCTTTCCTTCACTTCTGATACTGAATTTTATAAAGAAAAGATGAACTACTATAAAAATATGGTTAAGGCTAAATAGGGGGAAATGCAAAGCGAAAATTACATAAACATTAACACAGAAACAAAAAATAAAATAAAATAAACAATTAAGGCATTAAATACATTAATAAAATGTAAAATTAAAGAGGATTTAAAAGAGCAGCAATGTAAAATAAATTAATAGAGGGCATTTAAAGGCAAAGTAAATGAAAAGAAAGAAAATGTTACATTTTAAAAACTAATCAGATCACATTTTTCAAAATCATGAATGCCAACATTATTATTATTATTATTTGGTGCATTTAATTGACCATTTTTGAGTACTTTAATTTCTTTGTTTATTTTAGGTTTTGGCATTTTTGTATTTCCATATAAAATAGTAGCTCATAAGTAGTAAATCTACAGGTTAAAAACATGATTATAAAGATTTTTTCTACAAGCGCTGAGTCTCATATGAAAACCGATGCAAACACATTTTTGATTGACTTTGTAAGTGCACACGTTTGACGCGGAAACCTGCTGAATAGCCGCTAATCTGTGGGTTTTCTATAGGTGGCACTGCTGCACAACAAATGGTGGACACCAGAAGCGTCTGCAAACTCTCACATAAAAAAATAAATATATATATCATTCTTTAAAATAAACAAATAAACAGTTTAGGCACGAATTAATCCAATTTCATGGACCTTTTAGTCCAGGTATTAACACAAAGTCTAATTTTAAAAAAACTACTTGGAGTAACTGGAGTAACTGGACCACAGGCCTATCCCAGCTGACATAGGCCAGGAGGCAGGGTACACCTGTACAGGTCGCCTGTCTCAGGGCCAGTACAGAGAGACAGACGATCATTCACACTGACATTTACATCTATGGGCAATTTAAAGTGACCAATTAACCTAACTCCTAACATCAGATATTAAACTCCTTTATTATCAAATGAAAAATTAAGAATTTAAACAACATTTGCAAACATATTTTAGTTCAGATTTACTCACATTTGAAATTATTCTTATTTCCATCCCCCCCACCACCAAAAAACGCTGCTGGATATAAATAAACAAATAAAACCACGCCACCAACTCAACATATGCTCTGTTTTCCCTGTTAGTAATTTATAATCACCTGATCAAACCTGGTGAGTAAACTTATCTGGCTCAGTGGTTTAAGAGTCACGAGTAAGCTCTGACTCTGGCTTTAAGTGAAAGATAAACACATACTGCAAAAATCACATCATTATATTGACTAATTTCCAATAAACACCCATACACAGCTATAACAGAGTCATTGTGACGTGCTGACAGAGAAACTTTTATTTTTTAAAATATTTCAGAGCCTTCACTCGATGCTTTAACTTTAACTTCATTTAAAAAATTAGATGTTAAAAAAAAACAACCTCATATCCAGAATCAGCAGCCAAATCTGATAAAAGCAGCCGATGTTTGCTGAGTTTGATCCCGGGAGTCTCGCTTCTTTCATGTCGCTCGCTTATATCGTCTGTGTGATCATGCCTGAAGGGTGACTGAACAGTAACAACAGCACAAGGACTGTAAATGGATTTCTAGCTTTCTAACATGTCACAGAGACTGTAAAGTGTAATATTTTAAAGACATTTTTCATTCTTTTTTCACATGTTCTCATAATATTAGAATAGATACTGTGCAAAAGTCTTGAATCGCCACTTTTCCAGACTCTTGTGCAGTCCTATAGAAGCCATTTCCTGTTAGAATTTCTTTGATGTTGTCAAACCCAACAGTTATGAGGCAGTCTGATGGTCTGGCAGATACCGGATGATTTAGTAACACGGGAAAATGTTAAGGAGTGCATACAGGTGTGCACAGGTATGATGCAGTGGCGTGCAGTCATCATGACAAGTAAAATACTAACAATGATTAGAGAAAATACATTTGAACACTTGACTGCTCTATAAAACTGTTTTCTGAATTATTTCAACACTTTAATGGTCAAAATCGCGGAATAGACGCACCGCCTGTTCAAACACATGGAAGAAATGCGTGATGAGGCAGTGCAGTGCTGTGGCTCATCTCTGGGGGCGCTGTGTCACAATGAAGCAGGCGGTTGGCGCATGCCCATTGCTGTCTCTCTTTATAACGCCAAGATAAGTTTGATCACACATGTACTACACATGCTGATGTTTCACAGTCTGTCTAATATACTGAATGAATGTGTGACATGTTTATTCTTTGTGATCCGTCATAAATGCACGGTAAAAATACACAGAGTGAGGCAGCACTGCCCCCTATCGGTGCAAAAGAGTAACGGAGATATTCGTGGAGGATAGGCGCATGGACTCCATCTTCAAATAAAGGTAAGATAATACATGGTTTTTTATTTATTATTTATTTAAAAAGAGACCCCCCTCCCAAAAAAAAGTTTGACCTTACATTAAATATTTTGTTTTTTTTGCCATCATTGTTGAACAGTATGGAGTTGATTAAAGCATAATTAATCATTAGCATGATTAAAATTGAAATAAAAGCTTCTATTTTGGGTTCATTTTGGGTTGGAGACAGAGTCTCACCTTCACACACCTCACCGCACGTCACTGGTCTGTTGGTGTGACAATGTTTCATTAGAATTAGAAAAAGTGAAATAAAGTAATTCATAGAGGTGTTATAGTTTTGCATTTTTCAGTTCGTTTTTATTAATTTAGTTTTGACTTTTTTGATTCAATTCAGTTGAGTTTTTGTAGTTTGAAAATATTTTATATATTAAAACTTTTAAGTTTTAATTTGTTTTAATTAGTTTTGATCCTTTTAATTATTGTGGTATAGACGGAAGGTGCCAGACGCAAGATTTAGGAAACTCAGTACGGGTGTTACTCTGGGGACCATCGCTGCCTACAAACACATACTAAAATGCTATGAGGCTGAAGCACAGCGGCTTCCTCCGTGCTTAGCTCGCAGTCATTAAAGGATAATGTTACCTGATGTTAGTGTAACTGAGCTTTTAGCTGGAACTGCTATTGATACAAATGATTGCTTAGAATCCACTGCATGAGCTCCCTTTGTGTCCCATTATTTGGACACGGACTTGCGTTAAGCTGTGCTGGGTCACTCTGACCGATAAAAACGGGCCATTCCAGGCTTGCTGAGGCCCCTCCCGCAACTGGAGACCCTGTAACAGGGTTTTTGTTTGATTGCTTGAATGTATTACATATGTTTTCATGTGTGCTGTTCCACATACTTTTTTCAAGGTATTGAAAAGTCAATAAAAGTGACTTAAAAATATTTGTTTTAATTTTTTTTTTATGGCAGATACAGTCACCGCCACCTGATCTAATTAAGAACTCAATTAAACGCCTTTACCTGCCGGTCACGTGACCAGAAAACGCCTCCGCGCCCACTTCCGTAGCTGCAGCCTCCCCCTCACATCCTGAATGCCACGCGTTGTTTTTAACGGGCTGCCTGCTGTTGTTTTCAGGGCTGGAGGAGATCAGACCGGTCCGGCAGGTTTGTGCGGGCCAACGCAGGTGAGGGCGGGGAGCCGCTGCCAGAGACGGTACAATCAGGAAGAAGCTGACAACATGGTGCGGCGGCGGAGCGCTCCGGACACCGACTGAGAACAGGATTCACCTTTTTAATATTCATCTGAAGAGGAAAAAAGTAGGTTCGGTTCAAATATACTCGTATAAATGTTTGTTTGAGTGTTTTACTTTGAGTTTGGAGCTTTTTATAAGTGTGTAATTGGGCAGGACCTGAGTTTCACCTGGACGGCTGCTGCAGAGCTCACCTTTTCTCTCTCTTGGTGAAAAGTTTCCGCTGAAGCCTCGTTTTAAGCCCTCATTGATTTAATCTGGCTCAGAACAGCGACGCTACTAATTTTTATTAAGACTCGGGCTCTGTGCTGGACTTATTTCATCCGCAGCCGAGGAGTCCCGCAGGACTGGAAGCAAAAGCAAAATCAGATCAGGGAAACGTTTTCAAATAATTGGCTTTTTGTCCTGTCCAAGAGACGGTTAACTATGAAGTTATATATCTGCATATTATAGGAAAAACATCGCTCTGGGTTACTTACAAAAATATTGTTTTTAAATGCTGGTTTTGTTTGAATTATGTCTGGATTGTTTCCGAATTTCTGGGTAGTAAATTAAGTTTTCCTGTGGAGGAACTCCTCAGTCAGTATCAATCTGCAGCCTCACAAACGATCACATGATGATTCATCAGTAGGATTTTTCACTCTGAAGTCTGAGAGGGGCTGGGTCGCTAATTTCACTATTTTTGATACCTGAGTTTGACCTTTCAAACAGAAAAAGAAAAATGGGCAGCGGCTCCCTCTTCATTCCCACATTTAATCTGTGCGTCTCTTCTGGGCCACATTTGGCCTTAACTGCTGGCTTTAAAGAAGGGTGAGTGTGTCAGCCTCAGCTTTGCCACAAGTCCACTTCATATGGGTCCCATCTGCCCCCCACTGCACCCCCCACTGCTGTAACTGAGCAGTAGGTTGGAAAAAGCCCAGATCAGGCCCGGATGCTGTCTGGGGTGTTTGGATAGGTGAAGTGTCTTTATTATTTATTTATTTTTTTTAAATGTGCTGCTTGTATTTCAGGTTATATTTGGGATTCCCAGACGGGTGAAATAATTCTGTTACACAATCAAATACCTGGATGACTAAGGGAAATTACAGCTGCTGAAAATGAGCATCTTTTTCTGTCTCAATAATATCTGTGAGGACGTTGTGTAAAAATATTTTAGATTGGATGGAGGAAAAAAAGTGTGTTTCTTCTTAAAAACATGTTGTTGAACAGAGCGTTTTTTTTTTTTTAATGAAATATTTAGCTTTTGGTCCAAATCATTCAGATTAATGGTGTCTCAAAGTCTCTGTGATGGTTTTGCTTTGCAGCAGTTTCTTCTTGTTGGTGACGGCCGTCGCTCAGGAGAAGACTGCAGCGAGTCCGGCCTGCCTCAAACCTCAGATTAAATGGTTATGGGGCTGTGGTGGCTGCACACTGGTGTGTGCAACAACCAAAAATAGGCTTAAATCAGCAAGATGGATTCTTCAGTTTAACCCAGCAAAATATGTTGACATTTAGTTCAAACATTTAGTGTAATTTTAATAATAAAAATGCATTTAATTTGATGCTTTGTTCAAGTAAAAAGGAAACAGTTGTTTCTATAAACTAAGCCATGTAGCACCAGCAGCCATTTAGCATAATACCTGTTTAGCTAACTGGCATTGTTGCAGATTATGACACATGGGTGCAAATGTGCACATAGCTGACGCAGTATCTGTGTGATCATAAACGCTAAGGCCTGGGATAGATGCACATCAGCTGTGAGCAGGCAGGGAGGCACTGAACCAGCAGCTGGGTGACCCATACAGATAACAGGAAAATGGCTCAACGGGCGGGAAGGTGGAACAACCCAGCGACCTTTCGGTCCCTTCCATGGCTCCATACAGATATGAATTTTGCTGAGCAGCACAGTTTTAGTTTTCTTGGCGCAGTGCTTCCTCCTTTTGTAAATTGCATAACACACTCACGACCCCCCCCTCCGCCCCGGTCCCCTGGAGTTAAAATTTGATAGTAAAAAGGAGGGTTTTGACTGGAGCCCTTTACATACGCCCACTACATGAACACCTCCTGGCTGTAGCTCACGCCTGGATAGCCTCAGGGGTGTGTGTGCGTGTGTGTGTGTGCGCGTGTGTGTTAACACAATGGCGACTGCCGGGTGCATCCGTCCCAGCCACCTTGGATATTTTTCCATAAACATGCAGGGAAGCTCTTCCACCGCAGATGGAGCAAGTTTGAGTTCCTTTGATTAGGGAAATATTTGTTTTTTCTTATGGAAATTTCTAACCTTGAAAGCAGAGATGGAGAAATTTGAATCATGACTTGACAGGCAAATGGACTGAAGGATGATGTGAGGTGAAGACGTCACGAAGGCTGCTTCAAATTTTCTTTGTTTTCCATGAAGACACCCAGACGGGTCTGAAGTTTTCTGTCGGGACTGCCCATCTGCTTTGAGTTTATCCGTGCTTTGGGATGCTGCTTTATTCAGGCATATCGAGTTTCCTCATTTAACTTTTTTACAGATGGGGTAATGGGGGGGCTCACCATGGAAGTGAATCTACCTGCTTTTTATCGCTGCACACTCAATCTATATTTAGATATTTAATATTTAGTATAATTACTAATAGCTTAATTGTTCCTCAAACTGGTAATTAGGGAAATAATGTCTTAAATTGGCATGTAAAGTAAGGCACACACTTCATTAATCCTACTTAATTCCTTCATTAAGGCCATAAGTTATTTGCATATCCAAAGGCACCTGATTGCACCTGGTCCTGAACGTGTATCCCACCCCCAGGGTCCCAAAGCCCCCTGGCTCAGTAGTTTTTCTGTATGGGGGTAATCTTAAGTCAGAAAATCTGTGGTTTGATCCGTGCCTCCTAAAGTCTGCATGTCAGTCTGCCCTTGGCTTAGAGACCGAACACTAAAGCGTTGCTCATAGAGTCACTTTAATTTGTCTGTAATAGAAACAAATAAATAAAGCCAAGGTTTTCAAAGTGTGGCCCGTGGGCCAGTGGTGGCCATCCAGTGATGGAATAAAAAGAGAAAACTAGTGTGTATTTTAAGATGCGGTGGGACTCTAGTACTTTCTGAACTTTAGTTTAATGTATCAAATCCATACAAACCCTATTTTAAACCCTTAACAAGTAAATCTAAATGTGCTACAACTGAAACTTGGTGTGGGGAAAAGTCAGTTAACTGGAATAAAAAGAAGACATTCGAAAGGGAAAAGAAGCAAACTGAACAAAGATTTTAGAAGGCTAACTAAAATAGTTATTTTTAAACTCTAATTTGCATCTTTAATTGGATCACATCAAACATTAAAACCAGGCTGAGGCTTTGATACAGAAGTTTATTGGTACTCAGGATGTTCCTGTGCACTGTGAGTCTGCTGCTGTCACAAGCTGTTATCTGTACATGTTCTGAATTTATTCAGTTTTGCCCCTCATGAGTTCCACAGAACTAAAATGAAACCTTTAAAACCAAGTAAAAGATCACAACCACAACAACAACAAAAACCCCTCTGTAAAGCCTCTGACACTGAATTTAAATAAAACTATTTGGAAAAAGTCAAAACTATAATAACTCTGCTACAGACGGACTGGTTACAGAGTAACCGCTCCATCAGGAGCATCGACTTTAGTGACGCCCCCCCCCGACACAAGTGTATGATGGTTTTGTTTTTCCTGTGTGGCCCTCAGCCAGGCTTCTCAGTCATGAAGAGCCCAGATTTATGACTGTGCGTTGGTGAATGTGGTTGTATAGTAGCAGGACATTTATTTATTGATGCCCTGAGGCCTCCTGATCGCTCACTCCGACCAAAACAACTTCTGTGAAAAACATTTTTCCCCAGACCTCGAGGTTCCTCACATGTGCAGAAAGAAAAACAGATGCAAACCACGAGCCAAATATAATTTGACTGCATAGGTTATGAACATGGTGGGTGGTGGTGGTGTTGTTTAAAGGGGAAAAAAAGAAGCCATCCATCCATCTTCTTCCATGTGTCCATTTTCAGGGTTGCGGGGGTGGGGCTGGGCTATCCCAGCAGTCACAGACCCTGGACAGGTCGCCTGTTGTTGTGATTCCTGCTGCGGACTTTGAACATTATCTTAATCCACAGAAGTAATGAACCTGTGGTGGTGGTGCGGGGCTTTGCCCAGGGGCTCTGGCAGTGTGGCGTCGTGTGCCTGCTGTGAGTTAAACACCGGAGAATGTCATCCAAGGCTCAACTCATTAACCAAACCGAGCCCCGTAAAGAGCCGACCCACACAGACACGCTTCGGTCGTTCTAACATTTTATAGATTGGGTGATAATTCATCACCCAAACGTTTGCAAACTGTCCAACAAAAGAATCGAAAAGCTGCAGATACACAGAGGGGGGATATCGAAACCCATCCGTCATTAAGTGGGTGGGAATAAAAGAAAAGGAATTGCAGATCTTTCAGGAATAAAGCTGGTGAGGTTTTTCTCACTGTGATCAAACTGTGCAAATTGTTCAATTTTACGAGTAATATTTCTCAAAGTAAAAGCAGAACTTATCATCTCTGCTATGTTACCGTTAAAATGTTGCAAATCCAGGAAAAAAAAAGCTGATTTCAGTAAAATGATGCAAAACAAGTTGCTGGTTTCATTCCAGCAGCGTGGAGGTGCAGACCTGTCAGCTGCTACTCATTTAAACGTTTAGAGCATCGTGAAACAAAGTGAAGAACAAACTGCATTAATTTTATTTTATTTTAATGGATGAAGCGCTTTGTAACTGCGTGTTACTAAAAAGTGCTTCACAAGTAGTTTTAATTATTTCTTAATGAGCATATATTAAAAAAAAGTTTCAAAATTTCATTAAACTTTTCATTTAATGAAATTGTCAGACACAATGTTTCTGTAGACTCTTGAGTTCATTGTACTGCTGCCATCATGCGTGGCATCATCAGTGAAGATGTTTGGGATCATGAGCAGATCCTGTCTCCAAACTTTGTCCCAGAGCTCCTGAGGCTTCTCTCTGCACTTCCTGGTCTTCTTGCTCATTAGTCGTTTGCATCTTCTGATGAAGCCTCTGTGGTTCATGAAGTCTTCTGTGAACAGCAGGTTCTGCACCTCTGGAGGTTGTTGCTGATGTCACGAACAGCTGTTTTAGGCTCTTTCTTTGCAGCACTTGCGCTTCCTCGGTCTACCTGTTTGATATCAGTTAGCACACCAGTGATGTCTTTCTTCTTCAGGACCTTCCAAACGTTTGTTACCGGCTGTGGCCGACGCTCGTTCATGGCTCTGATTGATTTCCATCTTCTCTCAGCTTCACGGCTGCTTGTTTCTCACCCACAGGACAACTCCCTGCTTTTGGTGTTGGTCACTCCTCTGCACAGTCTGCACAGGCAAATCTGAAATCGAGCGCCCACAATCAGTGCTATTTATTGTTTGAATAAATGATGCAACAAAACACACCTGTCAGTCACGTGGCTTCAGAGAAAAGGTGCGACCTTCTGAGCTGTGGATCAGATCCAGACGTAAATACCTGGAAGTAAAAACTGAGATGTTTGATTTAATGTCAAACTGAATGTTTCCAGTCCACAGCAGAAATGAAGGGATGTCCTCACTGTTCCAAAACCTTTGGAGTTGAATGTAAATGATTATGTTGAATTACTGGTGAACCCTGAAGGATACAGGGCGACTATTTAAATTTTGATTCTTTTGAGGACAGATTTAGCAAATGTAATCTTTTTATTTCTTTTTTTTTCTCTCTGTGGAAATGCTAAAGCTGTTTAAAATTGCAATGCACATATGTATTTGCCACATGATGGTGTGTGTGTGTGTGTTTGTTTGTTTAAATAAGTAACCTTGTGACTCTTGTAATGCAATGCCTGAAAGGCCTTAAAAAAAGGAAAAAGGCCGGAGTACTAAAGGAGATGTTAATGAAGCAGGAATATGGCGCGTGCTGGATCGCAGAGTGACTCTGCAGGACGATCTGCAGAGAACGGGCAGCCACTGCTCCTGTTGTTTCCCACCTTTATTGCAGACATCAGCTCACACAGACTCCCCCTCAGGTGCTGCAGAAACCCGACTCTGTGTTAATGTGAGCAGCAGCATCTATTCTCAACCTGGCCCCGGTGCTCCACAGGCACACATACCTCACATTCCCCCTCCACTGCAGCCCAGGCCTTCATCACATCTTCTAGAAAAATGTCTCAGGTGCTGCAGTCCCGTCGGCCAAATCGGTTTTGTTTTCTGTCCCCTTTGTCTCTTCGTTGGCAGAAGTTAAATTAGGTTTAGGTCACTATTCAAGGATCAAGTGCATTTTTTTTCAAAGCCAGCTGCATCATGCTAGCATGGCCTGATGTAGCTGGGAGGCTTTAACATCAGGCAGCCATCTGATGTCTTCATAACTCCACATCCTGAGATTTTTTTTTCTTTTCCTCTTCAGACCTGTCGTCTTTCACCTCAGACGGCTTTAACCTCTATTCACACATGCAGAAGTGCATCAAACATCATGCGTGCAGACCCTGATGTGAAGATACTGTGTTGTTTTTCAAGCTTCATGCTTGCTGCAGCTGTTCCTACGATGTGATTTTAAATAGGGGACCAACACAAACTGGCACCCAAATGAATTCATTTTCAATCAGTTTTGAAATGAATTAAACAAACACTGACTTCTGTATCTTTTTAATTAATATGCACCTGTATAAGAATAGTCTTCCCGCACAGGTCACAGTGAATATAAAAC
The DNA here is from genome assembly GCA_024447675.2 of Pterophyllum scalare. Classification (NCBI taxonomy): domain Eukaryota; kingdom Metazoa; phylum Chordata; class Actinopteri; order Cichliformes; family Cichlidae; genus Pterophyllum; species Pterophyllum scalare. Next base: position 31,038 of record JAMQGT020014770.1, on the reverse strand, counting down.
ACAGTATTTCAAATATAGATTTAATATTTGAGGCTCATAATCTGCAGATCCACACAATCTTGCGTGTCTTGTTTTACTTCCCTGAAGCCGCCCGCTCACCTGAGCCATCTGACCAAGAGCTGCACCTCCTCCCTCGTCAGGTTTCACTGTCGTCACTCAGGTATGCTCTCCCCTGTCCCACTTCAAATCCCTCCCCACACCCTCCCTCCCTGCTCTTTCTGGTTGCTATGGGGATGTCCTGGGCCAGGCACCAAAATCTGCTTTCTGACAGGCGATCCTTGTAGCGTGGCTGCCTCTCAGCCTCCCATTGGTCCTTATCTGCAGGGAGGGCCGTGCAGCGAGCGCTGAGCTCTCGGGAAGGAAAACAGATGAAGGTGTTTTTTAATGAAGCTGCTTTCTTGCTCGGTTGACTTCCGGGGGAGGTGTGACCAACTTTTTAGGTCAATTAGACGAGTTGTTCGCTCGGGCTGCACCAGAGTAGTTGGATACTGTTCCTGGGCACGGCCCGAACTGTCTCCTCGTAACAGAAGATTTGAACAGCCACCTCAGTGTCATGGCAGAAACAGGAAATAGTCCTGAATAAAGCATCTTGGACACAAACTGTGATGCACACAAAGACTATGAAGGTGTATCATTTCCTCTGCAGCAGGTTTGATGTTGAGCCAAAAGAAAACAACTCGCTGCCTCTATCTTTAAACCCACGTCTTCATCTTTCCCTAAAGCTGACGGAGGAGTATGGACCGAATCTATAATCCTGTTACCGACACAAACCTGAACCTGAAACAGCCTTCAAATGTGGACCTGTTTTTTTTTTTGCCCTGTAAATCAGTAGATCTACTGTGTTAAGGAAACTCATGAGCTACATGAGACAGTCTGACACCAACACCATAAAAAGAAATGAACATGAAGCATTTCGAGCAGTCTGAAGCCTGAGATTTTGATATAATGTATCTGAGTGATAAGACCTGTTGCTGTAACGATATCCAGATCAGTTCAGTAATGAGATATTTATAGTTATTTTGACAGGAATCGTGACTGGCTGATGATGAAGGGCAAACTTCGGGGAAAACAGCTCATTTGCAACTCCAAAACACTACAGAGGGTTTTTTTTTTCTTTGATGGATCTTTTTTGCATTGACTGAATGATCTGTTTCAAATTTATCACGTACGTCATGTTCTCCTGAAGTCGAGTTGGCATCGTGGCACCGATGAGGTCTCGTTTAAAGTTTCCACAGAATCCGATTGAGCATTTTGCCCCGTGGTTACGATCTGACGGAAACATGTCATTGCTCCTGAAACAATATAGTGAATTGGAGTTTGAGCCTCATCTGGAGCTATTTTTATGTTCTGTGACCCCTGAGGTGGCTTTCTGAGGGAGGATAGTCCCTTAGTGCAGGTCTTTACTGGTCAGGTCTAAATAAAAACCATTTACTATACAAGGAGTAGTTGGAGGCATCCTGTAACATCAGCTGCAGTGGACGTGTAGGAAGTCTAGGTCTGGCTATCCTCCCAAAACCAGAATCTCCAGTTATTTCACAGTGATGACCTGGAAGAGGATGACCTTTATAAAGCAACTGCAGAGACTGTAACAAGAACTCCAGGACCTTTAAACTTCTATATCTGTAGTTGTTTTAATAGCGTGCATACCTGCAGTGAGTCTGGAAGAATATGTGCACGAATGCAGGTGTGACGCACTGCTTTTGTTTGGCTTTGTGTGTCCTTTGGTGTGGCGTTGGGTTTGAATGTTGGCAGCTTTTCTGGTAAAACAAATTTTCAGCCACTGTCTCTCGTCCTGGTGCGTTTGAGTACAGCTTGAACACCGAGTTTGATTATTCTTTTAACTGCTGTTATAAGAATATTACTTTTAAAGCTGACCTTTCTGCTAAATACGAAGTGAGGTCAGAGCAGCGAGCTCTACACGCCAGATCCTCGTCTTCCCCTCCTGCCCCGCATTCGGCAAACCCCATTGTTGTTCTCTCCCAGTGTTCCTGTTCAGACTTGTGTTATCATACATAGCTCGCTCACTCAAAGCAGCCACTGTAAATGGAGAGCTTGAATAGAAACAAACCTTTACAGGAACAGATGGTCTGAAACATGCACACCTGTAAGCCCATATGATGTTCTAAAACGGCTGCCAGAGGGCCAACAGTGAGCTTCAAAATGCGGGTCCAAAGCAGGAGTATAGCACCGTGTACTGTCTATAAAAGATGGTGCCTAAAATAGATCATACTGTGTTAAACGTGTGTGTGTGTGTGTGCTAATAAGTCATTGGTGGAAACCTTCCCGTAACTGTTAATTAAAGTTGTGAAATATTGTTGATGAACCTGCACGTAAGAACACACTACAGGCCGTGAGGAGGGCTGTGTCTCATGCATGCGTGCCTGCGTGCACGCACACACGGCGAGCTGAGGTGTGTTCCTGGTCTTTGAGAAGACTTTGTAAAGCATAGAGGTCTTGGAGGATCTGGCAAAGGAATCACAAGTAATGTTTAATTTTAGCCCTGGGCTGATAATAAATAAAAATGTCAGCTGACAAAACACAGAATTGGGCAATCAGTTACAAACAAGTGAACATTTCCTGTTACCTGAACACTTACTGTGGAAATAAAGGTGACAAATGAACCGAGACGTAACATCCAGTCGGATTTAGAAACCCTTAAACTAATGGACGTGTTACTAAACTGGAGACTCGTTAAAGACTAAAATAATTACCCTTAATGTCACACAGAATATCCGGTGACAACAGAAGCGCCAAAACTCGATTTTCATGCCCAACAAGTGGGCAGGAATGTCGTCGTGTGGCTCCACATTCAGAATGGGAATGCAGGGAAAGCTGGTATGAGCTTGCAGTACCATTTTTGAGGTGGGCCAGTTTTGTGGCAGACATTCTGACGTGTCATAAAAGGTACAAGAAAACATATTAACGATGGCGTCACTGGTCACAGCCTCTGGGTGTGGCCAAGACTTTGAATCTGATGGCGTTGCATGAAATTTAGCTGTAATTGATTTATTCATGTGTTCTAATGTGACTTAAAAATCTTTTTTTGTTTGTAGAGAGAAATTTAATGAAATTTAAAGTGGAAAAAAAAATCATTAATATGAATTCAAAGCAGTGAATGTGGAGTGGACCTTGATCTCCTTCAGCATCGTGCCTGGATCGGCTCAGCTCTGTTTACTGTGTGTGTGTGTGCGCGCGTGCTGGCATTGTTTGGTTTTGGAAACCAGATTAATAAACCTTATCAGCTGTGCTAATGGACCCCATCACAACATGAAACCTCGAGCTGATAGAAGAGTGCCGACCTGAGCTTGTTAAACAGGAACTGCTGATGTTTCCCGTGAAACGGCTACAGCTCTTTAGCCGAGACAAGATGGCATCCAGGATATGAATTAATTTTATAAGCCTGGTTTATAACCTTAACGGGACATTTTTCCAGTTTATTGGGATACTGTGACGCTATGGGTCATGCTAACTTTGCACATTTCCTCTGTTGCAAAGATGAAACGAGGTGTTGCACAAAGCCGCGAAGTGGGGCGAAACATGAGCATCTGCTCAAAGCTTTTCTCAAAACAGGATTTTAATTATTCTTTTGGTTTGTCTGTAGTTCACACACAGAATTTGGCCATGCAAATAGACTATATATAATTCAGTTGAATTTAATCTATTTTGCAAGTCTTTTAGTCATACCATGTTTTAAAATAGAGGGTTATCTCTGGTATGATACCACAAGCTGACTGGCTTATGACTTCTCACTCACGCACAGCAGTTATTATATCAGATTGTTTTAAAAAAAAAGGTTCAGTGACTGGAATGAGGGGTGGCGGCTACTCCCTTAATAATGCTGAACTTTTTTTTTTTAAATCACCTGTAAACAGCTGTCACAAACAGTAAACTCACTATAGAGACCAAAATAATTTTGCATCAGGCTGTAAACATGTTTATTTTGGCTCTAAAAATGGGCATTTTCATAAATCTATCGGTGATTTCAGCCCTGAAGTTTCTACTTCATCCAAACTAACTATATTTTCCTGAGACGGCTCATCCTGTGGCTCATCCCGGTCCTTCAGTGTGAAGGAGACAGTCATATTAGAAACTATGAAGGTGAGCCACATGACAAACAGTTATAAATTCTTAAGCTGTCACAGCTGCATGTGAAGGTTCGCCTGAGCACAAATGAAATTTGAATTTGCATCTTTCTGCTGAGAGAAACTCTAAAATTCTACTGAAATATTATTTTCCTTATATTTATCCAGTTCTCCACTCAGCCTGTAGCCCACTGGTCCATCACTGAAGATGTGCGTCAACAACTCATAACAGCCGGACACTGTTTTTAGAAAACATGGGAAGGAAAAAGACAAATGGATCTTTTATGAGGAACTATTTTTGGCAGTAGATGTTGCTCCATGGAGTAATTCAGCAGTAGCACAGTATAGATGGATTATTATGCCATCCAGAACAATGGTGTGGCTCCCTGATGATTTTGGGCAGTAGCTGGGCTCTGCGGCACAGAGAAATAAGGTTTATTTGTTTCTTTTATTCTTGTAAAGTGTCCCAGAATCACAGCTCATCTTCAGAGAAGCTTTTAAAACATTTTTCAGATTCTTGGATCTAGTGTTGGAGGTTCCAGTCGCACCAAATCGGTGAAATCTGTGGAGAAACTGGATGAAAGGATTGCAGTTTTGGTTTCTCTTCATCTGTGGATCTGAAACGGGACTCTAGATTCACCTTTCATCCTCATGTGTCGTGTCAGGTTGCTGCTTAAAAAAAAAAACCTGCTATAAAAAGCTCATGCTTTGTGCAAACCGAGGGTGATGATGATGAGGAGGGCGTGATTGCATTCCTTAGATGTGTGTGTGTGTGTGTGTGTGTGTGTGTGTGTCCTGTTCATTACACAGAGCTTGCAGCGTCATTGTGCTGCATCATGTTTATGGGCTTTGTGACAGCAGGGAGCAAACCTGAAGTGCAGCTGTTCATTTGTGTCACTTTGTGTATTAATGACACGTAGGTGTTCAGTTTTTCTGCTGTGAAACAAGTTCGTGTTGATCTACCAGCTGGGGCCAGATCTATATTTAATAATTCAGCTGCATACTTATTGATACCCTGTGGCAGCTGGGATAGCCCCCCCCCCACACACACACACCCAGCAACCCTGAATTGGATGTTTTCATTACAGTGGATGAGTTTATGTACATTTTTACAGTACCCATCATGCTTGATGCCGTCCTTATGGAAACCTAAAGTCCCTTTTTCTGACCACGTCTAAAGGCAGAAGTGTTCAGCGCTTACTTCCTCAGTCAAACCAGCGGAATGCTAATGTTGTAAATTATAGTGCGATTTTTAGAGTAAAATAGATGATATGTATAGGTGCATCATGTTTCAAAAACAGTCCAAAAGCTCCAGACTTCAAAATGCAGTTTCGTAAATGAGTGGTGGGAATCATGGTGGCTACACCCAACTTTCATCCACCATCTATGCAAAAAAAAAGTCACTATTTACATTTGTCCATATTAATCTCTTCTTCCTTTCTCAGCGACAACTGACACGCCGAGATGAGTCGGCCGCACGCTGTCTCCGAGGGTTCCACGAGGCCCGACGATGAGGTCGTGCCATACAGTGACGACGAGACGGATGACGAATTAGAGGAAGAAAGCTCCGAAGAGGAAGAAGAGGCGCTGCCGAGACCCCCGCAACCCCCAGAGGAGGCAAGACCCCATGGTGAGTCATTCAAGGCATGCAATCATTCCTTTGTTTTGTTTTTGTTTGTTTGTTTTTTGTCATTTTACAGGCACTTTTTCAGTTTCATAATAATTGGTGTCATAGAGTACCGGTCAGATTTTAGTGAAACGAGATTAATTTGTCCTGGATGTGCCATTGGTTACATTATAGCCAATGTACAAGATGTGCTTATACATTAGTGACATTCTGGTTTAAATATATCTCACCCATAAGATTTAATTAAGGTTTAAAGTTTGGGGCGTGGCCTCTTTGATTGATAGGTGAGTGCTGAAACGCATACTTTTAGCCATTAGCTGTCTGCTAGGCCTCACATCCAGTAATTCAAGTTGCTGAACTGCATTTTGGAGCCTTTTAAAGGCCATTTATAAAGCAAATTATATTGGCTGCTGTGCGATTAATTGTACAAACCACATTTTACTGGTCTGTGCTGCAGATTTGGTGAATACATTTCCAGCATTTTATTTGTTTTACTTTGGATCAGTTAGCAGAAATCTCTTTTGTTTATGAGTGCATCTTGCTAACTGCTGCATTAGCAGATAAGTGAGCACTTCGCTCTCCCGTTGAAATATGGTCTCATCTGTCTTCAAACAACCAACATGGCGGTGGCCAAAATGTAAGGAGTCAGTCTTCAAAAGTGGGCAGTGACATCATGTTGGCTACATCCATCTTTTATATACAGATCGTGGTTTAGCCTAGCTTATTACAAATGTTAAATTATTCCAGAAATGTTCCAAAAAATTCCAGTTAATAACAGAAATGTTATTTATTCTGTGGTTCGCTTCATTTTTTTTTTTTAATGGTGTCTTTTTTTTTCTGTCCCCAGAGGTCACCTGGAAGGTGAAAGCCAACGACCGAGCCTATCATCATCTGCCAGAGTTTAAGAAAAAAGTCTTTCTGTGCATCAAGAAGAGCAAATATTCCGTAAGTTCAAATATCAGGGCAGGGCTTTATTTTCCATCAGGGATCCCGCTGTGAAAGCATGTTTATTAAACATGAACTGACATTTTGATATTATATGCTGTTTGGTTATGAAGGGACGAGTGTCGAGACAATCGAGCGCTCTTTGATTTTAGTACAGTTTTAATTCATCACGCAGCTCATCTGTTGAATGTGTGCTCTTAATGTGGAAAACTATTTGAAGTCCTCGCTACAGCTGACTGGTTCAAACTAGAGATTTTAATGTCTGAAGCTTAGTGTTGCCGGCCTTTGTGAAGGCGGAAACCTGATCATCCAGCTGGGCTAGCCTTTCTTTCACCGACAGGCTCATTAGACACAGTCAGAGGCAGTCGAGCTGATGCCAGGAGATGTTAGGAACAACTTAAGCGGGGGGGGGGTTCAGCCCCAGGTTAAAAATACTGTTTTCCCTCTGCTCTGTTCATCTGTCTTGATTGTTTTGGTGTTAGTTGCCCAGATATAAACATGCCTTCTTTCGCTATAGTGGATCCAGATGCTGTTGTGACATTAAAAAGTAAAAAACACTCTTTCTGTAAACCGTAAGCTTGTTACTCAAATCCACAAACCTTCTTTTGAGCACTTTTATTTATACATGTCTCATTAATTATGTCCTCACAAACTTAGCCCCTGCCTGGATGGTGTGCCAGGATACTGACTGCTGCTTTAGTTCTAGAGAAGATGCACACCAAGTCATATCTGTACACTTTTAGTCTTGAAAGGATTTTGGTAGGTTTGTCAATGGGAAAAGTCTGCTACTGCCGCCTGATGAAAGTCTGAACTCCTTTTGGCCACTCGTCTGCACAACATTGCTTCAGTTCATCGAAGATTGCAGGCATTCATTTCTGCACAGCTCTCTTAGGGTCCCACCACAATATTTCAGTCAGGTTGAGGTATTTTTTTCCAATCTGTTGCAGATTTGTTTGAGGTCATTGTCCTGTTGCATTACCCAATTTCAGCCCAGCTTTAGGTGTCAGACAGCCGGCCTCATATTTGACTCTAGAATACTTTGGTATACACTAAGTTCATGAGTTCATGGTCAACTCAATGACCGCAAGGTGGCCAGGTCCCGTGGCTGCAAAATAGCCCAAATCATCGGCCCTCCTACACTGTGCTGACAGTTGGGATGAGGTGTTTGTGCTGATTTGCTGTGTTTGGTTTTCTCCAAATGTGGCGCTGTGCATTATGGACAGGCATCTCCACTTTGGTCTTGTCTGTCCAAAGGCCACTGTTCCAGAAGTCGTCTTATTATTTTATTTTATTTTTTGACAAGAGACTTTCCCCTTCCCAATACTTGTTCAATCTAATTTTACTGCCATGAACTTTAATATTTAACACTGCAATTTAGCTCTTGTTTGTTTTTATTTATTTATTTATTTTTAGGCTGACGTGTCATTTCAGACATTGTCATGGTTGCAGCTTTGTGGTCTATAAACATAGTTTTTCCTCCTTTAAAAAGAAGTGGAAGATTTAAGACAATAGTAACTTTATTTATTAATAATAACTTAAAATCATGGTAATGATGTAGGTCTGAACTTGCATAAACTTGAATGAGTTGTCACAATTAACACAAGCCCCCTAAAAATATATTCCCCATAATCCAACTTCACATCATTCCCTCTGAGCATCTTTGTCTTTCTAACCAGACTCATACTTTGTAACTTGTGCTTTGTCATGAACTTGTAGTCTTCAGCCTGGTCTGAATCTACCTTTGTAGCAGAACTCTGACATCATGAGAGTTGCTTTGAAATGAAACTAATCCTGTGTAAAATGATTCCTTTTGAAGATGCAGATTTTCTGTAGTTAATGTGAAGTAAAGAAAACACTAAAGCACATCATTGTTTGCTGTTTCTCTCTGCAGGGAAATGCCATTAAGACATACAAGTACAACGCCCTCACCTTCCTGCCCCTGAACCTGTATGAGCAGTTTAAGAGAGTAGCCAATATCTACTTCCTGGTTCTGCTTATCTTACAGGTATCTCTTAAACACAAAAATAAATGTATATTGCCTGTTTTTTGACTTGCGGTCCTGCAAAGAATGGGGATCAGTAAGGACCACCAATTCATTTTTATTTTTACTTTTTTTATTTTTATTTTATTAAAGATTATTCCAGCCATTTCTACTCTTCCCTGGTATACCACTCTGATTCCTCTGGTCATCGTGCTGGGAATCACTGCCATCAAAGATCTGGTGGATGATCTGGTAAGATATTTTCTTTGGAAAACACTGGCTTACATCAGGAGTTGGTGCGATGATGCAGTGAATGATCTCAAATGTACATATCCTGGTTTTTGTTCTTGGAAATGCAACATGCAGTAAAGTTTTATCTGATCAACTAGTGACACAGTTTCTGTTTCCATCATAGAGGTATGAGGAAATGTTAGTTTAAGTTCACTGGCTGCTGCTACAGCTGCTTTGGAATGTGATTATATATAAATTGCATTTTTTTGATAGGTTTATTCTTCATTTTTTCCCTTCAGGCACGCCACAGGATGGACCGGGAGATCAACAACAGAAAGTGTGATGTCCTGCTAAATGGCAGGTCAGAACAAATTATTTATTAAGCAAAATTTTCATCTTGAAACATCAGTCCCTGTATATGTGACCAACGGGTTCTCTCTGCTTCAGGTTTCAAGAGGCCAAGTGGAGGGAAATCGAGGTCGGAGATGTGGTTCGTATCAAGAAAAACGACTTTATCCCGGTATGATAATTCAGCCTGAGCAATTTTTTTTTTACTAAGAAGCACTACTTGAAAATTTCACCACCAACTATAACAGGCTTAATCTAGCACAAACTTAATTGTCAGCAAAGGTCCCTATTATGACAATATGAAAATTAACTGTTTAATTTAAAAAAAAAAAAAGTTACTATAGTTTTCATTGGAGTCAAAAAGGATTATTCAGGATGTTACCCATGTTACACATTTTGAGTCGCATACACCCATGGGTCGTCATACCCAGTTTCTAAACACCAGTGGTGATGAAGGCAGCTCCATGCTGAGAGTTTCATAATGAGCATAATTGGCTTCGATGGTTTGGGCACGTCTGCAGAATGGGCGAAAGTCGACTACTGCATTGATTGCTGTGGAACCAATGGCCTGCTCATTTGGGTGTAAAACAAAATGCTCTAAAGAAAATATGGACCAGACAGATCAGGGACAACTTAAAGGGCCAGTGACTCAATCTCAAGCAAGCTAGAACCAGTGCCATTGATCAAAAGACTTGGAAGAATGCCATTGAAAGAGCTTGATATCCCGCAACACCCACGGCAGCGTACATGGTTGGCTGCCTGGACCAGCTGCCAGCTATTTGGTTCCCTCTCAGATAAACTGCTCTATCATTTGCGTAGAAATGTAAAAATATTATGTAACCAAGTTGGAGCCAAAGACGGATCCCTGAGGGATTCCACTCAAATACATTTAGATTAAAATTGACCCATGTCATTACTTAAAATATCACCTGATTTACTGCCATTTTGTTGTGCGTTCTGAGCAAAAGGGGAAAGTTTTCGAGAAGTGGCAAATGTGTCAGGTGTGCATTGATTTTATTCTATATTCTTTTTGCCTTGTAGGCTGACATCCTGCTGTTATCCAGCTCCAACCCAAACAGCCTGTGTTATGTTGAAACGGCTGAGCTCGACGGGTAAGAAAAAGAGCGTTGTACTATCGCCGTATATTAAGTGTACACACAATGTATCTGGAGCAGAGCTCCTTGCTTGAGGAAGTTTTTATTTAATCAGTCTTTTTCTCAAGCATTCAGTCAACAAATTACTCACTGATAAGAGGAGAGTAAATTTGAGGAACCTTTTTCAAGAGCCACACAGTCTTTGCTTCGCTTCGCTTTAAGGGGGACCACCTTTAAATCAAACAGAACATTCATGCAGACGTGGATCAGTTAGATCCTCCAATGGAAACAGCTGACAGTGAATGGCAACAGAAATGAAATAAATGAAAAACAACATGATTATCTTTCTTGGTATCACTTTCTGTGGTTTTTCTTGCAGTAGGGTTTTGCTCTGTTTTAATCCTTTTCTCAGGCCTTTGTGTGTATATTGTGCTCCCGTTGCAGAGAAACTAACCTCAAGTTTAAGATGGGACTTCGAGTGACTGACGAGAGGCTTCAGGAGGAGCGTCAGCTGGCTGAGTTTAATGGTATATTTTTAAGAGCAACAGTAATTATAACTTTCTGTGACATATCTGTATGATTTTATATCTTCAACAACTTAAGTAAAGATGCTGCCATGTTCAAGAGCATTAGTGTTAGTTTCAAACTGTGTTCAGTGTGAATTTAAATCATTATTAGAAGTCAGAGTGGACCTTGAAGTTTTTATTGTTCCAGTTTTTTACTTTATGACTTGAATTGAAACCCTCTTTCCGCCCTCCTCTCCTTTCGTAGCCCTGGTTGAGTGTGAAGAGCCAAACAACCGTCTGGACAAGTTCACGGGGATAATGCTGTGGGACAGGGAGCGCTACCCTCTGGAACTGGACAACATGCTTCTCCGAGGCTGCAAGATGAGAAACACCGACTGGTGCCACGGGCTGGTCATCTTCGCAGGTGTGTTTAAGTAAAACTGTAGTTGCAGTGGAAGAAAATGAATGGATGGATACTTCACCTTTTTTTTTCTTTTTTTTTTTATTTCTTTTTTTTTATCTGACATGACAGCAAATTGTGTAAACTAATATTGACTTTGTAGGAGCTGATACCAAAATCATGAAGAATGGCGGCAAAACGAGGTTCAAGAGGACCAAAATCGATGAGCTGATGAACTACATGGTTTACACAGTAAGCTTCAAACCCTGATCACCATTTAGGCTCAACAGTAACAAGTAACACAAGCCACACAAGCAGTACACGATGAGGTGTTTTAAATAAGCGCTTAAGGTGTAACTGTATCGGTGCTCCTTCTTGCCTTAGATCTTTGCGCTGCTCATCCTGGTGGCGGCCGGTCTGGCCATTGGTCACACCTACTGGTACCAGTACATCGGTGCTAACGCCTGGTATCTGAATGATGGCCAAACTCAGACCCCCGGCTACAGGGGCTTTCTCACCTTCTGGGGATACATCATCGTCCTCAACACCATGGTGCCCATTTCACTCTATGTCAGGTCAGTAGAACTAGACGGAAATGTAATGAAATACAGTTCATTTGTTTTGCACTCACTGTCAGATTTGCATATGAAACAGATGGTGGGTGTGTGTGTGTGTGTGTGTTCAGTATATTTAGCAGCTGTCAAAATAAGTCTCCACTATTTGTGCTTGTTTTCGTGCTTTGTGCGCAGCGTGGAGGTGATCCGCCTGGGCCAGAGTAAGTTCATCAACTGGGACCTGCAGATGTATTTTCCAGAAAAAGACACACCAGCTAAGGTACATTAGCACCATTACCATGCGCATGCATTATTCACAGCCCACTGCATCCTCTAAAAAGAGGATTTATTCCTTATTTTCTTGGGCAACAGAAAGCCAAAGAAAAGAACAGATTTTAATAAAGAGCATGTGTGCAGGCTCGGACCACCACCCTGAACGAGCAGCTTGGTCAGATCCAGTACATCTTCTCCGACAAGACGGGAACGCTGACGCAGAACATCATGCAGTTCAAAAAGTGCACCATCGCCGGACGCAATTACGGTACTGATGAGTTTTTATTTCAGCAAAAAACGAGATAGAGGAGCAGCAGTTTGCACGCACACATAAAAAGCCAAATGTGGTGATGATGATGGCACCATGTCTGGGAAGCACTGATTAGAAATATTACAGATAATACAAAGTCAGTAAACTCTTACACTTGGGACTTGGATATGTCCTACTATCTTATTCATTATTTAAGCTCTCTAAGTTTTTAACCCTAACTCGATGAGGCCCCCGGACCACTGCAGAAATCATAAAGGGGAAGGGAGAAGAGTGCCCTCTGCTGCTCTTTTATAGCAGTGGCAGCCGTCATCGGCACTTCAACAGCTGCTGAGGAGCAAACTTTGCCTTTAAAAATCAGTCTGGGAAAAGCCCTGCAAGAAGAGCAGCACAAACATGTCTTTGTTTGACAGCAACATAAAATAAAGTCTGTTCCCAGATTGTTAATTTGAATGTATAAATGACTTTACTCTGTGGTCTTACAAAGGTAACGCTAAATGCAAATTAAAGCAGGAAGTGAAAAAAATAAAAATAAGACTGCATCCTGTATCAATTTTGTTAAACCTAGATTATAGATTTGCAGTTTTGACACTACAGTGTTTCTTATTTTCCCCCTCCTCCTCACAGGTGATCCAACCACTGCTGAGGGTGTTTCGCTGGACCGAGGAAAGGTCGAATATCAGACTGAACAATGACTTGAGAGAGAATTTTGCATAAGTAGAAATAAATGCAATAAAAATAGTCAAACTTATTAAAATTGGCCCTTTTTTTCTAAAATATCAGTGAAGAAATAAATACATTTTTTTCCCGTCAGCTGGTGGACTGGGGCTGGAACCGCTATGCTGATAAGAAGTTCCAGTTCATGGATCATTCCCTGGTTGCCCATGTCCGATCCAAGAAGGATAAAGATGCCACGGAGTTCTTCAAACTGCTCTCGCTCTGCCACACCGTCATGGTGGAGCACAAAGACGGTAATCTTACAGTCATGCAGTGCAGGTCTTCTTTCCAGCTAGAAAACTGCAGGTACTGATGTAAATGACGTGTGCTGTTCCCTCAGGTGAACTCGTATACCAGGCGGCGTCCCCCGATGAAGGCGCCCTGGTCACGGCTGCCAGGAACTTCGGCTACGTGTTTCTGTCTCGTACGCAGGACTCCATCACCATCTGGGAGATGGACCATGAGGCGACCTACGAAATGCTGGCGCTGCTCGACTTCAACTCCGACCGCAAGCGCATGTCCATCATCTGTACGAGCACACAGCCTGACACAACATGCATAAATACCTCTTTAGTTGTATGGTGACCTCTGTAAATGTAAAACTGTGGGGGGGGGGCAGTTGCGTGAAAATTATGGAAATTACTCAAGCAAATGGATGACAGCAGCCAGTCAGACAGGTTGGACCTGGTAGTCCTGACGTTTTACGTCATAGGGTTCCGTCTTTTCCCGCCTCTGATCCTTCTGTGTGTCTTTCAGTGAAGTTTCCCGATGGCCGTATTCGTCTCTACTGTAAAGGAGCAGACACCGTCATTTACAAGCGTCTCGCCCCCAGCTCCGGATATAAGGAAACCACCCAGAGCGCTCTTGATGTGAGCTTTATTTTCTTCTCATTTTGAAAGTCACGTTCTCATTTTTCTCTTGGGAGGAAACAAAGTCTGCATTTTTTCATTTTTCCAGTTCTTTGCCAACGAGACCTTGCGGACGCTGTGCTTGTGCTACAAAGACATCAGCGCGGAGGAGTATGAAGCCTGGTCCAGGAAACACAAAGAGGCCCAGGTAACCCTTAATGACCGAGAAGATGCCCTCGACCACGTGTATGAGGAGATCGAGAACAACCTGATGGTGAGTGGGAAATGACCACTCTTCTGATTGCACATACATGTAGCATACAGACATACATCTATACATCTTTAACAATAAAATAATGGACACAAAAAAGCTATTCTATCAAATTTTAAAAACAACAAAGTCTGGTTACAGTTAGTGATCAGTTTTCTTGCGTTTAGCTCATTGGCGCCACGGCTATTGAGGATAAACTTCAGGATGGAGTTCCAGAAACTATCGCCAACCTGGCCAAGGCGAACATCAAGATCTGGGTCTTGACCGGAGACAAGAAAGGTACCATTGCCTCAAAGGGAATCAGTAAAGCTACATGCCGGAGCTGGATGTTTCTAAATAATAAAGTGGATTTAAAATCTCTTTATAATTTTTCCCCAGAAACGGCAGAGAACATCGGATATTCCTGTTCCCTTCTGACGGACGACATGGACATCCACTGCGGAGAGGACGTCAAGTAGGTTCACTGGAACATCGCAAACTCTGGAAGAGTTCCTCAGGCAGCCTGTACCCTGCAGAAGTTAATTATAGGACAGAACATATCAGAAAACAGCAAAAGCATGTAATAAATAAGAGGAAGAGGTCAAGCATAGAATATACTTAAAAAATGATTTTCTAGTTTACTTACTTTACTGAGGAGCGCTCCTTTCTCTTTATGAAGGGTAATATAGAACCTGGTGCCTAGATCCATATGAATTGAAGTGTTGAAAGGTCAGATTTTTTTGGAGGGGTGGCAGGTCTGGACTGCTGAACTCGATCGCTGCTGACCCGTGTTGTTGGAATACGTACAGAATGTGGTTGGACATTGTCTGGTTGATTTTCAGTGAGGAAAATGTGTCCTCTAGATGTCATCATGTGGCAATTCCCCCCTTAATTCTGACCCAAACGCCAATAACGACCCACGTGATCCCGCTCCTCCATCCTTAACCAATCCGGTTATTAAGTGATGACATAGAATTCCATTTCCGGTCCAAACTGTCATGTGATCAATATGCCGCAATGCTGTGTCCCTGGTTGTTTTAACCAATCCGACTCAAAAACCACAGTCAGCTGTGATTTTTACCGATGACAAAGAGAAGCGGAACTGGCTGCAGTTGATGAATTACGTTACAATCATCTTTAATAGTGAACAGTTATTGGTTATGCCATTGCTGTTTGTTCAGGAGCATTTGGATCTGGAAATGACGTTGGACTTAAAGACCGGACAGGATGCGGCATATGTGACTTGTGTACTCCAACCCAGAGACAGTTTTTCTCTGAGTCCAAGCTAGAGGAGATGCTTTTTGTCTTTTGCATAGGAAAGTATCAGTTGTATTTATGGAAACACCCATGGCCCGTCTCCCTGGACGAAGGGTTTCCAAAGAGATCCTGAGCTCACGGAATGATTTCCACTACAGAATGGTGCCCGTTTTAATGCAGTGCTGCCATTCAGTGTTAGTTTGAGCCTTTCTCTTCCACAGAGGGCTTCAGATCTTCATCACCCATAAAAGATGGAACCTTAAATTCTCAGCAGATTTCAAAAGGATCTTTTCTTTATTTTTTCCAAATAGAGGAAAGACACAAACTCCTTAGTTCCCATATTCCCAATGTTATCCATCCACAGCTGGAACATCTTGGTGGTAACGACAGCTGCCATTGCTGAAGTTGCTCAGCGGGGCTCATCAATGTTTTATGATTATAAAACAAAATTTTCCACCAATTTCCCAATCAAACCATTCAAAGTGTGAATGATATTAATCGTTGTGACGATCTCCACGTCTCCATCCCGGTCTTTTGTTGCCCTCTTCCCAACTTTTTGAAACATGTGCTTCGCGTTAAATTCAAAATGTTAATATTTTTCAAAAAACTCAATTTTGCTTCACCATTTGAACTCTTTATAGTAGTTTCAGTGAACTTTATTCTTTCAATAAAACCATTCCACTCACATTTTAAAGTGTCCCAACCATTTTTTTTATACAATGGTCCCAGCTTTGTTGGACTTTGGGGTCGTTATCGTCTGTGTTGTGTGTCTGCAGTGAGAAGCTAACGAGACGTCAGGCCAACAGAAGAAGTGACCCTCAAGCTTTCCGTCAAGGCAGGAAGAAATCTTCTGAGCCTTTTTTTACCGGGAATAACAAAAACGCCCTCATCATCACCGGAGGATGGCTGGTGAGCTTGATTCAACAACCAGAACTGTTTGAAAGTTACAGTAACAGATTAACTGATAACATTTTAAATATGCAGCCAATGCCTTAGTCTAAAAATAAACTTAGTTTGCCGGCTTGATTTTCATTCTATTTTCTCAGAACGAGATTCTGTATGAAAAGAAGAAGAAACGCCGCCGTCTGCGTCGTCTGCGTCTGAAAAAGCGTCTGCCTCCCAGCACCCCTCAGGATGGACAGCCAATGGATGACTGGGAGAAAGAGATGAGACAGGTATGACAAAAGTTCGATTCTTACAGCGAATAGCAGGATTTGGCTTCATGATATTAAACCCAGTGAAATATTTTCCTGCAGATTGACTTTGTGAATATGGCCTGTGAGTGCGAGGCGGTCATCTGCTGTCGCGTGACACCGAAACAAAAGGCCAACGTGGTGAGTTTGGTGAAGAAGTACAAGAAGGCTGTGACGCTGTCCATCGGAGACGGAGCCAACGACGTGAACATG
Source organism: Pterophyllum scalare (assembly GCA_024447675.2). Classification (NCBI taxonomy): domain Eukaryota; kingdom Metazoa; phylum Chordata; class Actinopteri; order Cichliformes; family Cichlidae; genus Pterophyllum; species Pterophyllum scalare. Next base: position 14,251 of record JAMQGT020014770.1, on the reverse strand, counting down.
ATCAAAAGTAAGGACACGTGCCGCCTCTGCTCGCGCCGAGTCTGTAAGAGTCTGTGAATCTGCTCTAATGCCTCCTCCTGTCCCTGCAGCTGCAGACATCGGTGTCGGGATCAGCGGTCAGGAGGGGATGCAGGCCGTCATGTCCAGCGACTACGCCTTTGCCCAATTCCGTTACCTGCAGCGCCTCCTGCTGGTGCACGGGCGCTGGTCTTACATCCGGATGTGCAAGTTCCTGCGCTTCTTCTTCTTCAAGAACTTTGCCTTCACTCTGGTCCACTTCTGGTTCTCCTTCTTTAACGGATACTCCGCACAGGTCAGGTCTTCCTCCTCCTGGTTTTAGTTCAAGAAAACTATTCATTGTCACATTGCTGCCATATCATATCTACAAAGCAGTTTTAAACCTCCTTTACACATGTGCTCCTTTCCATTATTTAACATCTGAACTTCTTGGTTAAATGTGAACCCTCGCCACTTTCCCGTAGTGGGCACAAGAGGAAGAATTATGATGGTGTAGGTGTCTCTACTATAGCTTGAGTTCCTGAACTCACTAAATGACAGGATTGCTTTGGATTAGGCTGTGAAGTGAGACTGTGGGTGCAGTCTCACTTTGTCCAAAAAACCTCAGGGAATGATAAATATGCATCCCAGTGCTGAAAAGGGCTTTACACACTGATGGCGCACACAGCAGCTCAGATTGGAAATTTTTCAGACAACAGTGCAGTTGAGTCTGGATAACGGCTCAAATACAGACAAGTGATGCGTTAACTCGGCATTGCAGCGTGGAAATGCTGTGTTTGTGATATATGAACAGTTTGTTTATGGCAGACAGTAATTTAGACCATTAGGTATTAGTTAAAAAGCGGTCAAACCAGTTGAAAAGAGGGCCTGAATAGATTTTTTTTTTTTGGTCATTAATTGGATGCAGTTTTTTACGTTGCTTCTAACATACACACTCTCACGGTGATGAAGGCGTCTCGGGCAGTTTGAGGTTCTGTGTTAATGCTGAACTCGGCATCAGAGGTCCTGAATGATTGTTTTCCTGCCTGCAGACTGCTTTCGAAGACTGGTTTATCACTCTCTACAATCTGGCTTACAGCAGCATGCCTGTTCTACTTGTTGGACTTCTTGACCAGGTAAAAACAAACTTTGCTCTAGACCAAAGAAGAGTGGGATATTGTATTCTACATAAATTAAATTTTGTCTAATTTCATGGTGAAATAAAAGGTACAGCTGACGTAAAGACTGATTTAAAAAAAAATTCAGTTGAATTCAGTTGAGTCAGTTTGACACTCTGACTTATGGATTTTAAAATTTTGGCAGCCTTAAATATGAAAATCAGTTCTATTTTGTTCTCCATAAACAACAAAAGGAGGTCCACCCTGGAGTCAACCACTTCCTTCTCTTCTCTTGTAGGACGTCAACGACAGACTGAGCCTGAAATTCCCCCGACTCTACCTTCCCGGCCAGCAGGGGTCGCTGTTCAACTACAAGAACTTCTTCATCAGCTTGTTCCATGGCATCTTTGTATCGCTCATCATCTTCTTCATCCCCTATGGGGCCTTCCTGCAAACCATGGGGCAGGACGGAGAAGCCCCCTCAGACTACCAGTCTTTTGCTGTTGTAACGGCTTCATCGCTGATTTTTACCGTGAACCTGCAGGTTGGTCACACATCTCTGATTAAATGCAGATATTTTCCCTTTTTGACCTTTGTGATGACTTTTATGTAAATGACCTGCTCAGATCTCTTTGGACACCTCCTACTGGACCTTCGTCAACTGCTTTGCAGTTCTGGGCAGCATAGCCATCTACTTCGGGATCATGTTTGACATCCACAGCGCTGGGATCCATGTCATCTTCCCCTCCATTTTCACCTTCACTGGTTAGTTCACCACAGTTTCACTCAGTAAAGTGCTTCATCCGACTTTGTAGTATATTGAAAGTAGACCCCAAATGATACAGTATGTTGGCTGCTCAATATTAGTTATTTTCATCATTAGTAAATAATTCCATTTTTTTATTTATCTGCCAATAAATGAAAATGAAAAGTAAAGACGAGACATTAGAAACATGCTTTGACTGTTATGAGTGTTGAAGTTGCATAGTTTGTCCACCAGAGGGCGCTCTGCAACTTCCCTGTGTGCAGCACATGTTTGAAGACTCTCAAACAGACCAGCTGATCTGAGCAGAGTCAGTTACAGTGTAAACAAGGAATCCAAGACTTAACCTGCACTACTGGATTATCTTAGTTAGCACTCATAAATAACTACAGATAATAAATTTGGGGGAAATCCGTTTTTGTCATCAGGAATGCAATCCCTTTTGAGTGCCTGGGAGGATTTTTTTTTAAACCTGGCATATATTATGATTAGATTTTTGTGGTCAAAAGTCATTTTGATCTTGCATAATACATTTTTTTTGGGGGGGGGTCAACTCAAGAATTCATAGACTAAATGTAACGATGTTGGTTATTTTAATGTAAATATAAATGTTGCCTGTTTTTGTACCTAGAATTTTACACAATGAGAATCATGTCCAAGTATTGAAGATCCCCACATCAAACCCCACCCTCTTCATTTCTCTATTAACATGTCTGTAAATATGTATATAATGTGTTTGCAGGGGTAGCGCCAAATGCTCTGCGTCAGCCATATCTGTGGTTAACCATCATCCTTACTGTGGGCATCAGCCTGCTGCCGGTCATCTGCATCCAGTTCCTCAGTAAAACCATCTCTCCCTCTGTGGGAGACAAGGTGAGACCTGAGGCAGGAACAACCCTGCTGGTCATTTCCTGATCGTTCAGCTTTATAATACCAGCCACAACGTGTCATTTCCTTACATTATTGGCAGGGCTGTATTATACATCATCCTAACCTGCTATTCTTATATTGCAGTTACACAGTATTATTAAGGGTGCAGGCTGTATTACAGAATATTGAAGTGATTAGAGATTGTAATTGCACTACAAGTTGTGTGCTGTATTCTTTTTAAAAAAAATAAAATAACAGTGCCTTGTTCCGTTGTGCTTCTGATAAATTACCTGCTTATTTCCAATCATCTTTCAGGTCCAAAGAAACAGGAAAAAGTACGAGATGGAGCTGAAGGAAGAGGAGGCTAAGAAAAAGCCGTCACCCTTCCAGCGAGGTGGCCGTTCCCGGCGATCAGCGTACGCCTTCTCTCACTCCCAAGGCTACGCTGATCTTATTGCGTCTGGGCGGAGCATACGACGGCGCCCACCGGGACGTGGTGGACCCCAGGAGAGCATCAGGGAACATCCTCAGAGAGAGGCCGAAAACATCTGAAGGGGCGGGTCGGAGCGTGAGACGGAGCTACAGCTGAGCGCTTGGTTCTTTTATTTTTGGTCCAAGTTTAAGAAGATCTTTCCTTTTGGGGTCTTCTGAGCAGCTCAGAAAGGGTAAAAGAAAATAGGCACTCCTGAAGTTTCATCAGTGAAGCTCTGCTCCAGTCTGTGACCTAGACTCACCGCCTCCAGGTCCACCTTTATGCACAAACTGCTGAAATGCAAGAGCTCACCGAAAACGACTGCCGTTACGGGGTCAGAGGTCATGCAGCATCTGTGTGACTGATAATGTTATTTAACTCAGGATTTTTAAAATAAGAGCCTTATTTTTAGTCAGTTTATCCCCCTGTCTTTCTGTGCTGTAACATTAATATGGTAATTTTGATATCCACAGAACTCTTGATATATTAGTGTCTCGTTAACGTTTAAGGATAATCCAGGTAATTAATCTGTACTTCATGAAATCAGGCTGCGGCTTCTGTTTAGTTTGATTTCCATCCGTTGATCTACATTAAGCCAGTGGGCTGAAGCTCAACAAGTCAAGATATCAGCTTTTTAATGTTTTATTCTACATAACAGTGGGATGTTACTATGCTAGGCAGTGCAGGGTGGTCAGATGTTATAAAGTGTGTCTTAATTTAAAATGAGTTGTGAATGGTGATCTTTTCTCCTATGCTGCATCAAACTAAGTGCACTTGGTGTTTGAGGGACTTCAGCCTTGAAATCTTTAAATATCTCTTTTTTGTGCCTTAGTAGTTTGTTTGTTTTCTCCTTCAATAATTTGTAGAACATGTTTCATATAGAACATGTTTCTGTCTGATGGGGACAGAAGCGGAGCGAGGATGTGCCAGTTTATCTTCATTTGATTTACTTGTTGGTTATTACTTCCTGTTTTTGTAAATTCTTCTAAGTTAAGTTACACATTCTTTAGGTCCAAACATAAGAATTGTGTGTGAATGTGTTTCTTTCATTATGTTTACAATCAACCCAAAGAAATCTTTTTTTTCCTGCAATGAGGTTTAGAATATTTAGGAGCCAAAAGTGATGATAGTTCCTGTTCTGTTACTGTAATCTTTTCATGCTAGTGTTACTGTTTGCAGATGATGTCTTTTTATTCCTGAGTGAATGGAACAGTTGACCAGGACTGCTGTTAAGCACCAGCAGCGGTTTGGTCTGTGTCATGTGATGGTATTTTATCACGTGGTTGTTAATAAAAGCCAAGGGCACATTTAGCAATCTGAAATGAGTCTTTACTTTAGTTTTAGTAACGTCTGCCTCTTGTTCTCCTTGTTCTCCTCTTTTGTACAGTCTCTATCCCTCTCATCCCCCAACTGGTACGAGATTGTTGCCCCTGACCTCAGACTGGTTCTGCTGGAAGTGTTCCTGTTTAAAGTGTTTGCTGGGAAGTGGGGATTGTCTAATAATTAGGGTTCTCTCTCAAAAACCTTACCTTACAATAGACAGAACCATAACTTGTTGGACACAGTTTTTGTAATTTTGTATTTGTAAAGCCCCACGTTGGATTTTTAAATAAAAAAAAAAAAACCCAAAACAAAACAAACAAAAACCCCCACTACAAACACACAGCTGGTATCATCTGAAGCAAACAGCCAAACTACAATGATTACAGGAAAAAATGGCTACATCCAGAGATTTTCTCCTGAGGGCAGCAGGTCCTCCACTGAGAGTCTGACCGGATGTTGCTACTGGCAGGTGGAGGGACCAGCTTGGGTTACAACAGCAGGCTCATGTATGTGACTCTCCTGACAGGGCCCAGATATTCACTGTGCTCGATTTAGTGCTTATCGTTATGGGAACTCCCGAATTGTGTGAGCTCAAGTAAATGTGATATAAAGACAGCTGGTGGTTTGTAAATTAATTTTCACTGAGGTTTTTTTCCCCCTCCTTCATACTCATAGCTGTCAGTCAGATGTTGTCATGGGAAATTACAGGTTTCTACAGTTATGTAGAATATTTTATGTAAACCATTTGGTGTGAGTTAATTATGAAATTATTATTTTAAATTCTGTTAAATGTGACAGTAATGGCATTACTTATATTTTGCGCTCTGTTCCTTCTGGGTTGTCTAAGTGTTGGCATTTTTGTAGCATTTCCAGTGGTGATTCATCTTTCTTTGATGGTTCTCCCCCCCCCCTATATATATCTATATCTGTCTATCTACACTGCTCAAAAAACTAAAGGGAACACTTAAACAACACAATATAACTCCAAGTAAATCAAACTTCTGTGAAATCAAACTGTCCACTTAGGAAGCAACACTGACTGACAATCAGTTTCACATGCTGTTGTGCAAATGGAATAGACAACAGGTGGCAATTATTGGCTATTAGCAAGACACACTCAATAAAGGAGTGGTTCTGCAGGTGGGGACCACAGACCACTTCTCAGTACCTATGCTTTCTGGCTGATGTTTTGGTCACTTTTGAATGTTGGTGGTGCTTTCACACTCGTGGTAGCATGAGACGGACTCTACAACCCACACAAGTGGCTCAGGTAGTGCAGCTCATCCAGGATGGCACATCAATGCAAGCTGTGGCAAGAAGGTTTGTTGTGATTCTCTCAGCGTAGTGTCCACAGGCTGGAGGCGCTACCAGGAGACGTGGAGGAGGCCATAGGAGGGCAACAACCCAGCAGCAGGACCGCTACCTCCGCCTTTGTGCAAGGAGGAACAGGAGGAGCCCTGCCAGAGCCCTGCAAAATGACCTCCAGCAGACCACAAATGTGCATGTGTTTGCACAAATGGTTAGAAACCGACTCCATGAGGATGGTATGAGGGCCCGACGTCCACAGATGGGGGTTGTGCTCACAGCCCAACACCGTACAGGACGCTTGGCATTTGCCAGAGAACACCAGGATTGGCAAATTCGCTGAAGCTATGGACTGGACTTTTCTTTTTCTTTTCAGGCCAATTAACGGTGACTTAAGCATCATTCAAGCATAAAAACAGTACTAAGCTCAAAGGATGAACCGGTGTTGTGTCTGCACATAGGAGACAACTTAGCAAAGAACATTTTAAAAATGGTATCTTTAGACATCTTGTTACTAACGGTGGGCTACAAAAGCACATTATTTGTTCCCATTTCTTTAGTTGAATATATGAAAAATGCCAACGATGACAGTTTGACAGGAGTTTTACCCTTTGCTCTCAGCCTGAACTGTGAACTGTACTGTCGCGCATGTAAACATTTTATCTCACCTGTGAAGGTAATATGAAAAGGCTCATGATACTGCTGATAATAATTGTAAATTAATTATTTTTGCTTTAGTTTTACAAGATGTGAGAAGTCTAAGGATCAAAACCGGTTATCTTCCATGAATGAACTGTAACATGAAAACGGTGAATGGCACAGGTGTACCTCACCAACACAGTAACTGCCAGTTCTACAAGTTTGGGAGTCACACCTGTTCAGGTTAATCTTTAATAACCTTTAGGTCATGGTACACTTTAGATGGTATTTCAGCTCAGACACTGATCTTTGTGGGACAACAGAGAAGTCAGCCCTTCCCTCTTCTTCCTGCTCTGTAGAAGACACTCCCATTTACTTCACGTGTTCTCTGATCCTGCTCCATTCATAGATCTAGAAGTTTACAGATGGGTGTGACCAACACGCTCCGCTCTGTAACTGCAGTCAGTGCACATCAGTAGGTGAAAGGGGAGAATTAGAGCTCAGTCTTGTTTTTCTTCTATGAGAAAGTGAAACTATTTCACATTCTCAGAGGGGAAATGGCGCAGCGAGGATTTCAGATGAACCAGGACAAACTCTGCTGTTCGATCTGTTTGGATCTGCTGAAGGATCCGGTGACTCTTCCCTGTGGACACAACTACTGTATGAACTGTATTAAAGGCTACTGGGATGGAGAGGATCAGAAGCACACCCACAGCTGTCCTCAGTGCAGACAGACCTTCATACCGAGGCCTGCTCTGGGGAAAAACTCCATGTTAGCAGAGCTGGTGGAGGAGCTGAAGAAGACTGGACTCCAAGCTGCTCCTGCTGATCACTGCTATGCTGGACGTGGAGATGTGGCCTGTGATTTCTGCACTGGGAGGAAGCTGAAAGCCATCAAGTCCTGTCTGCAGTGTCTGGTCTCCTACTGTGAGCAGCACCTCCAGCCTCACTACAATGTAGCTGCATTAAAGAAACACATACTGGTCAGTCCCTCTGAGAATCTTCAGGAGAACATCTGCACTAATCACAATAAGGTGATGAAGATCTTCTGCCGCACTGATCAGCAGTGTATCTGTTATCTGTGCTCCATGGAGGAACATCGAGGCCACGACACAGTTTCAGCTGCAGCAGAAAGGAAGGAGAAGCAGAGAGAGCTCGGGGAGAGTCAGCAAAACCTCCAACAGAGAATTAAAGAAAAGGAGAAAGACATGAAGGTGCTTCAGCAGGAGGTGGAGGCCATCAAGCAGTCTGCTGATAAAGCTGTGAAGGACAGTGAGAAGATCGTCACTGATCTGATCCAGCTCATTGTGAAGAGAAGCTTTGATTTGAAGCATCAGATCAGATCTAAGCAGGATAAAGAGGTGAGTCGAGTCAGAGAGCTTCAGGAGAAGCTGCAACAGGAGCTCAATGACCTGAGGAGGAACCACACTGAGCTGGGTCAGCTCTCACACACACCAGATCACATCCAGTTCCTGCAGAGTTACCCTCTGCTGTCGTCTGTCAGTGAAGCCACAAACACACTCAGCACTGATACTCACACTCTGAGGTACTTTGATGATGTGACAGTGGTTCTGTCAGAGGTCAGAGATGAACTACAGGATATTCTTAAAGAAGGATGGACCAAGATCTCACTGACAGTGGCTGAGGCTGATGTTCTACTGCTACAACCACAGCCCCAACCTACAACCAGAGCTGAATTCTTACAGTATTCACGCAGAGTCATCCTGGATCCAAACACTGCACACACACAGCTGTTATTATCTGAAGGAAACAGGAAAGCTACAGTGATGAGAGAAGAACAGTTATATCCTGATCATCCAGACAGATTCACCCAAGTACAGCAGGTTCTGAGCAGAGAGAGTCTGACTGGACGCTGCTACTGGGAGGTGGAGGAGGAGGTGGAGGTGGAAACAGGGTTCACTACAGTAGCAGTCACATACAAGGATATTAGCAGAAAAAGAAATCCTGAAAGTGAATTTGGATGTAATAACAGATCTTGGGCTGTAATAAACTCTGCTGAATTCATTCACAACAATATCAGCACTTCCATCTCAGGTCCTCGGTCTTCCAGAGTCGGAGTGTATCTGGATCACAGAGCAGGGATTCTGTCCTTCTACAGCGTCTCTGAAACCAGAGAAACCATGAGGCTCCTCCACAGAGTCCAGACCACATTCACTGAGCCGCTCTACGCTGGATTAGCTGTTTATGGTTATGGCCTGTTTGTTAAATTGTGTGAGCTCAAGTAAACAGGTTTTATATAAACCAACAACAACGATGAGCTCAAATGCTGATTTAATCCAAACAGGAGACTCATCTGTCCACATGTTTAAATGTAAATGTCTGGATTTATGCAGCTTAATATCATAAACTGATTTCTTTTAGGATGTGAGGGTATTTGTAGGGAACTGATCTGCTGGTGCTGCTGATGTTATTAATTATTACTGTTGACAGTTACATTTTGTGTAATCTGATTTTTATTCATTCAAAGATTATAATATTTCTTTCAGCTGTTGTTAATGTCGCTCCCTTTCCCATCAGAGAGCTGGGGTTGGATTTCCTGTTGATGATGTGCATCCCAATGGAGAGAAAACTGGCTCGAATTATCTGTGTGTCTGTAATGCTGGATTTGTATTTTTTTGTAAGTTGTAAATAACATTTTGTGTGTAACTTCAGGTACTTGTAAATGTGTGTTCAAATACAAATATTAGTAAATTACACATACAAACCGTTAAATTCAAGTACAGGAATCACCTGATACGCACGGACAAAACGAGAGTTATGCACTAATGAGGTTACGAGGGCACAAAGTTTTTTGAGACACATTTCACGCTTCCGGAGAGCTCCCAGATACGTGCGTACATGGTGCGTTTAAATGCTGGTGGAAAGCTGGGTCATCTGAGTTACAGCTGTACTGTAAAAATGTTTCAGTCGTGTGTGTGCACTATAGAAACAGATGAGTTTTAGTGGGTGAAACGTTTCCTTAATGCTTTAAGATGTCACTGTTGAAAATCTGCAGAGCTTATTTAAAGCTTTTAGCACTTCCTTAAACGTTACCCTCACAGCTGCTACAGACGTTTGTGCTTCCTGCCTGATTCAGTGACTCTGCAGGTCTCTGAGGATGTGAAGAGGAAGAGATGGACTGAGGCTGAGGCACACAGAAAAGAAAGCCAAGAGGAGAGAGGACACAATAAATCAACACAATTATAAAGTAAATTAATGTGAGGGTCGTGTACACTGGTGTGTCATACTGGGAAAACTGATCTGAGCGATGTTTCAGCAGCCCCTCTCACAAATACTTAAGTAGAATTTTCAGGTATTCTGCACTTTACTTCGAGTATTTATTTTACCGTGACTACTTCTTTACTTTTTACTCCCTACATTTTTGCACAAGTATCTGTACTTTCTGCTTCTTACATTTTCAAACAGACTCGTTACTTTAGGTTTGACGTCTGAGAGAAGTTTGTATTTCCGCTCAGTGCGCCTTCAGACATCAAACGATCTGAAATGAAGGAACAATAACACAAAAGAGACAATCCTACTGGAGTATCCTCCATCACCGGGGCTTATCGCATACAAAGAGATGAAACCATATAATGCATGTATCATTTACAGAGCTATAATCAGAGGTTACAGATGTCTGTAAGTTGTGCTTGTGGTACTTCTAAATCTTTTCTCAGTTTCTAAATCCTCAACAAATATCAGCAAACACACAAAGTGTCTGCAGTTTGTCTGCTAGCTAAAAGAAGAGCTGCTCTATTTCAGGGAGAGAAAAGGAGGAGCGAGAAGTTCACTCAGAGATGGAGAAAGAGGACAGGAGAGGAAGCAGAGAAGTTAGATTGAAAGGTAAGGACTGCTCAGGGCCATCTGATAAACTGAAGATTTAAAGCTTAGATTTTACAATCATATATTGGATCTCTTTGTGATGTGAAGTCGATGTTTTCTCATATTGTGCAACATCCTGCAGAACAAACTGAGGTACACTAACTTTGTGTAATTCAAAATACTGCAGTTTAGAGCAGGATAAACAGGTCAGTTTGCTGTACTGTACTGTCTGCTGTCCAATTTGTTCATGTAAATGGGGAGTCTTCTTCACACACTAAGGTTAATTATGGAGTTCCACAGGGTTCTGTGCAAGGTCCAATTTTATTTACATTGTACACGCTTCCCTTAGGCAAAATTATTAGAAAGCATTGCATCAATTTTCATTGTTATGCAGATGATACTCAGCTTTATCTATCCATGAAGCCAGATGACACACATCAGTTAATTAAACTGCAGGAATGTCTTAAAGACATAAAGGCCTGGATGACCTCTAATTTTCTGCTTCTAAATTCAGATAAAACTGAAGTTCTTGTACTCGGCCCCACAAATCTTAAAATCATGGTGTCAAACCAGATACTTACTCTGGATGGCATTACTTTGGCCTCCAGTAACACTGTGAGAAATCTTGGAGTCATTTTTGACCAGGATATGTCCTTCAATGCACATATTAAACAAATATGTAGGACTGCTTTTTTACATTTGCGCAATATTTCTAAAATTAGAAACATCCTTTCTCAGATTGATGCTGAAAAGTTAATCCATGCATTTATTACTTCTAGGCTGGACTACTGTAATTCATTATTATCAGGCTGTCCTAAAAGTGGCTTTTAGGACAGCTTTTAGGATCAGCTAAAAGCAGGCTTTCAGCTGATCCAAAATGCTGCAGCTAGAGTACTGACAGGGACTAGAAAGAGAGAGCAGATTTCTCCCATATTGGCTTCTCTTCATTGGCTCCTTGTTAAATCAAGAGTAGAATTTAAAATCCTTTTCCTCACATACAAGGTCTTGAATAATCAGGCCCCATCTTATCTCAAAGACCTCATAGTACCATATCACCCCAATAGAGCACTTCGTTCTCAGACTGCTGGCTTACTTGTGGTTCCTAGGATACTTAAGAGTAGAATGGGAGGCAGAGCCTTCAGCTTTCAGGTCCCTCTTCTGTGGAACCAGCTCCCAGCTTGGATTCAGGAGACAGACACCCTCTCTATTTTTAAGATTAGGCTTAAAACTTTCCTTTTTGATCAAGCTTATAGTTAGGGCTGGATCAGATGACCCTGAACCACCCCTTAGTTATGCTGCTATAGGCCTAGGCTGCTGAGGGGGGTCCCATAATGCACTGTTTCTTCTCATTCGCCTTTATTTACTTGTTTATACTTCACTCTGTATTTAATCATTATTATTAATCTCTGCCTCTCTTCCACAGCATGTCTTTTGTCCTGTCTCTCTCCACTCAGCCCCAACCGGTCGCAGCAGATGACTGCCCCTCCCTGAGCCTGGCTCTGCTGGAGGTTTCTTCCTGTTAAAAGGGAGTTTTTCCTTCCCACCGTCGCCAAGTGCTTGCTCATAGGGGGTCGTTTAGACTGCTGGGTTTTCTCTGTGTTATTGTGGGGTCTTTACCCACAATACAAAGTGCCTTGAGGCGACTGTTTGTTGTGATTTGGCGCTATATAAAATTTTTTTAATTAAATTGAATTACTGTCTAACATAAATCTGCAGTACAAGTTACTGTGTTGGTCTCGGTGGTACTCAGGTATGTAGTAAGCCACCTTTGTAATGCTGAAAGCACCTTTTTAAATCTGAAGTCACCTCACTGATCCTTAAACCCTGTTTCACAGTATAGGCATCATATCTATGTTATTGACTTCCATTTTAAATCCTGGGAATATGATGCATTTCATCTTGCTTGTTATTCAGTATGCAAAGGACGAATAATCTGTTGGAGCTGTTACATAATTATTAGTTTTGTATCATAATATACACTGATATTTAAGAATTTATAACAAACACAGTCTCTTTGTTATTATATTTTTATTATAATAAATATTATTAAAATAATACATACATAATAAATATAATATAAACCAATACATAATAAATATTATACACAAACACACAATTCAATTCAATTCAATTCAATTTTATTTATATAGCGCCAAATCACAACAAACAGTCGCCTCAAGGCGCTTTGTATTGTGGGTAAAGACCCTACAATAACACAGAGAAAACCCAACAGTCAAAACGACCCCCTATGAGCAAGCACTTGGCGACGGTGGGAAGGAAAAACTCCCTTTTAACAGGAAGAAACCTCCAGCAGAACCAGGCTCAGGGAGGGGCAGTCATCTGCTGCGACCGGTTGGGGCTGAGTGGAGAGAGACAGGACAAAAGACATGCTGTGGAAGAGAGGCAGAGATTAATAATAATGATAAAATACAGAGTGAAGTATAAACAAGTAAATAAAGGTGAATGAGAAGAAACAGTGCATTATGGGACCCCCTCAGCAGCCTAGGCCTATAGCAGCATAACTAAGGGGTGGTTCAGTGTCGTCTGATCCAGCCCTAACTATAAGCTTGATCATAAAGGAAAGTTTTAAGCCTAATTTTGAAAATAGAGAGGGTGTCTGTCTCCTGAATCCAAGCTGGGAGCTGGTTCCACAGATGAGGGGCCTGAAAGCTGAAGGCTCTGCCTCCCATTCTACTTTTAAGTATCCTAGGAACCACAAGTAAGCCAGCAGTCTGAGAACGAAGTGCTCTATTGGGGTGATACGGTACTATGAGGTCTTTGAGATAAGATGGGGCCTGATTATTCAAGACCTTGTATGTTAGGAGAAGGATTTTAAATTCTATTCTAGATTTAACAGGGAGCCAATGAAGAGAAGCCAATATGGGAGAAATATGCTCTCTCGTTCTAGTCCCTGTCAGTACTCTAGCTGCAGCATTTTGGATCAGCTGAAGGCTTTTCAGGGAGTTTTTAGGACAGCCTGATAATAATGAATTACAGTAGTCCAGCCTAGAAGTAATAAATGCATGGATTAACTTTTCAGCGTTAATCTGAGAAAGGATGTTTCTAATTTTATAAATATTGCGCAGATGTAAAAAAGCCGTCCTACATATCTGTTTAATATGTGCATTGAAGGACATATCCTGGTCAAAAATGACTCCAAGATTTCTCACAGTATTACTGGAGGCCAAAGTAATGCCATCCAGAGTAAGTATCTGGTTTGACACTGTGCTTCTAAGATTTGTGGGGCCGAGTACAAGAACTTCAGTTTTATCTGAATTTAGTAGCAGGAAATTAGAGGTCATCCAGGCCTTTATGTCTTTAAGACATTCCTGCAGTTTAACTAACTGATGTGTGTCATCTGGCTTCATGGATAGATAAAGCTGAGTATCATCTGCATAACAATGGAAATTGATGCAATGCTTTCTAATAATACTGCCTAAGGGAAGCATGTACAATGTAAATAAAATTGGACCTAGCACAGAACCCTGTGGGACTCCATAATTAACCTTAGTGTGTGAAGACGACTCCCCATTTACATGAACAAATTGGAGTCTATTTGATAAATATGATTCAAACCACTGCAGTGCAGTACCTTTAATACCTATGGCATGCTCTAATCTCTGTAATAAAATGTTATGATCAACAGTATCAAAAGCTGCACTGAGGTCCAACAGGACAAGCACAGAGACGAGTCCACTGTCAGAGGCTGTAAGAAGATCGTTTGTAACCTTCACTATATATATATATATATATATATATATATATATATATATATATATATATATATATGTGTGTGTGTGTATATATATATATATATATATACATGTGTGTGTGTGTGTGTGTGTGATATATATATATATATATATATATATGTGTGTGTGTATATATATATATATATATATATATATATATATATATACAGTGCCTTGCAAAAGTATTCGG